>JAUZND010063750.1:0-17869 GCA_034780555.1 Coelogynopora nodosa | reverse complement strand
GGCCGACTGGACGGAAACTCTGCGACGTAGTGGGCTGGACGGACGAATGGGCGGGTCGAGGGTGGGCGGGGCGGCCGGTGGGGAGGGCACCTGGGGCACTGGGCGCAGGCTGAAGCCACGGCGCTGGAGGGGGGGGGGGTGTACAGGAGTGGTTGGGGGGTTAGTGCTTCCCTACCATATGGTAGGGTTAATTTATTGGTTAAGATGTCGTTGGATGCTGGGTGGAGTTTTGAATGATTTTCTTAATTTATTTTATGCTAACAGAAACTAATCGGTTTTGTTATTTTTAATTTAATGATTTAATTGTATTTAGTATAATAATATATTTGACGTTTGAAGACAGAAAATCATGTCCACATTATTAAAAAAATTATTTACCAATAATTTCAAACTGTTTAACAATATTCACATTGCTTTTTACAAATAGATATCTAACAAAAAATCATTAATTATAGATATTCTTCACATATCACAAAACAAAATATTAGTTTGTTTAATATTCCATCTCCATTTTTGAAGATATACCTCATCATATGTGTGAATATCATAAGAGTATCATATCAACAGTATTCATAGGGGATGTTTGTCCCCACATAATCATGTCTAATCAGCTAATCGATGTTATCCCAACTTCTGATAGTTAACTACAATAACGGCAATGTATTTGCGCATAAATAAAATACAGGAAAGTGTTGTATACTTAACAGCTAAAGGGAAAACACATTTACTTATAATAATTACTGTACAATTAATGTCTCATTTATTCACGACAATACATATCACAATTTAATGTGACTATTTAAAATAAATATTTGAACAACTAAAGTAAGCAAGACTTTTCAAAGCGATACTTCAATATGACATTTTTAGTTATGCAGTGTATATATACATATATTATAAACTATCATTTTAATCCTTCAGATATAATTAAAGTTGTAAAAATCAGAGCACATGCAATTATCAACCTAAAGATTTCTTCTGGAATCGATTAATGAATTGATCATTGTTGATTAGTTATAAAAGATTTTTTAGACAACGCGTTATCGAGCATTAATTTAAGCTATGATTCGATAACAAGTATATATTGTATAGGATACCTTAATGAAATGGTATGATATGCTGATATTATTTTGTTGTGTTGTATATATATATACACTCTTGTTAAATTTAATTTTTATTATTGTATTATGTATCGTGTTAATTAGATAATACTTTGATTGATCATTTTTAAATTATGTATTTAGAAATCATGTTGCTACATTTGTATTATTCTGCGGGTTAGAATGTTTAAAATATATAAAAATATTATATTAATAACGAAATAATGAATACAAATACAATTAAAGCAATTGTTATTTACATGTAAGGCTATAATCTATTCAAAACTATGAAGCGCAGTGATGTCAATTCAATATAATACAATAAATGACACATTGCGGGACTTTCATTTATTTAAAAAATATATCAATTACAATATGTTTACGTCTTGTCGGTAAGATAAATTCTAGTATATAGCGTATACCTTTCAAATAACTATAAAGTAATACATATCTACACCTACACAAATTAATTATAGTTAAAATAATTATTAGTACAGATTAGATGCCGCCTGATTTATTTATAATTACTAAGTTTCGTCGCAACTCAGAATCTCACAAGGATTTCCTTTGAGTCAAATGGGACGCGAGCATATCGCACAAAAAATGGTTGACTACGGAACTGCAATGGGTAGTAAATTACAGATTCTAATATTATTTATGTAATTAATACCCAAAAGTACAGGTTTAATATAGACACAATTGAAAATAGGATTTTCTCCTAATAACAAAGTATAATATATAGGCATAACATCATTACCAATATTTAGATACAAGATTGACATCCACTAAACATGATGACTGTATAAAGTAAGGAAGAAATAAAGAATTTTCTTGGGTATAATATATTTTATTACGTAGAATTATGACTGCATTTTATGTGTAGTTCATTATATTTTAGTGTATTTTATGACTGTAGTATATAACTAAGAAAAAGCAAGCCTCAAGGATATCTACAGGGAAAAGGTAAACATGTGTGAATTGTAGTGGCAGTTTACATAAGATGACAATATATATATATATGGTTATTTGATTTTAATGCTGTACATTTTTTATAATTATAAAAATATTGACAATTGTCTCAATGTAATAATAAAATAAAAATAGAGGTAGGTGTATATCTTTTTGAAAACACGAAAGATATTATTTACAACAACAAACCTATTTTTAACGGAAGTCTTCATATATTATGCTTAGTTTTACACGGATTTTAACGTTTTTAATTTACAAATGGAATAATCTTCTATTTGGTTTGTTTGTTGTATCTGGTCATCTGTGTTGTTCAAAGCGTTTCATTTAGATTTAATATGTTTAATGTATATTTCATATATTTGAAAGATGATTTAACTAATTATGTGTCTGCCTTTGAAGTCTAATTTAATATCAACTGTGTCATGTGTCTCAAAAATGATTTACTAAGTTTACTATAATAGATATATCATATATACACCTGTGAAAATATTAGTCAAAATCCACCTCATGTACCCCACAAATGATTTATACATACTATCTAACTTCATAAAATGCATGATAACGAACATAAAAAAACTGTTAAAAAATTACCATATTATTTAATAAAAGAAAATGTAAATCAAAATTTAATTAACAGCGGAATTTATGTTAAATATAAGTAAACGTCTGGAAAATATATAATTACTGTGCGGTTATATTGGAAAAACTTTAATGACATTATATTTTCTTGTCCGTAGTAGAATAAATTTCAATAATCAATTGATTAATTTTTTAACAAATGAATTACATTAATATGTTGTCGTACATATTGCGAAAAATACATTTTAACAAACATCTTCAGTGAATTATGTAATTAACATTTTTAAAGTTTTCATAAATGTATCATAATACAATATTAAAATTTTGTTTAGTAACTAACATAAAGTATAAATCAATAAATATATATATATATAAGGTTATTTTTGAGGATTTTTAGGAGAGAGTAAGGATAACTGAAATATTCAACTACCTTGTAACATGATGATATAACTATATATTAATTTTTGTTATGTATTCTCTAAGTTTAGGTATGCAAAAACAAACCGTTCTGTTTGCCGTTAATTTTCCCAGAAACCCATAATATAATTTAGTTCCTGGTAAATTACAATCCAATGATAGTGGAGACATAAATTACACGCGGTGGCTTGGTATACAAAACTTAACCGTATAAGCAACTAAATTAACATTAATCACTTCTTCTCTCAACGCGAATTAAACAAGCAACTTCAAAAGGGTCGGCATACGTATAGGCATTCCGACCTTCATGATCCCATTTGAAAGGAGGTGTAAACTATAGGATAATACTGTATAATACACACAAGACAAGATTGCCGCACGAGTCTACGACTATATACAATTATTAACTCCAGTTTCCTTGAAATGCTTAGTATAGAGTAAGTAGCCTACTACTCAAGTCAATGCACCAGGCCAGCCCAGTGGCGGTGTCGTTAATGTCACCCCTGTACCGGTGTTTAATTGACCCATTGGGTGGAACTGCACGTCGACAGCAACCAGAAGTCTGTATAGGCTTATCAACTATTTATTAATATTTGCAATTCAGCTTTTCAGCTTTGTAGGTGAATTGAGGAAGAAAGGTGAACCATTATGTATATAGAATGATGAAATAACTCTAAAATATTACATTTTATGCGAGAAAAGGGATAAAGTTTATCGTTATGATTTAAAAATATTACAAAAAGATTATCACGTAGGACAAAACTAAAACAACAATTTCGTCAAAAGAATTTACATTTATTCCCGTTGAGAAAAAATATTAATTTAATTAAATACATATTTTAATGACGAGGGCGTAACCAGAGATATATATATAAAGAGAAGATTGTCCTATTTAACATTCAATTGTCTATCTGAAAACATCCTACGATTATTTTATAATAAACATAACTATAAATAACTCAAATAAACGACTATAACTGTACAATAAAGTATAATATATCTAAATCAGTCATAATATGTGACTTCGTTTCTCAGTCGAACGCTTCTCATCTGTCACATTTGAATTCATCATTCAAGTTAAAAATACCGAGATCTGTGAAGATTTCATAAGTTTAGCCTGAGACACTACATATTGTAATGTAGATTAATGATAACATAAACTTAGATTCTACGATTTATAACTTATTTTGTTTAGAATTAAAATACATAATATATTCTGTTTGAACATGTGAATACAAATATGTTATTGTATGAATACCTGGGTATATAATACACTTCTGATAATAAAACAAAACATCATAACTATAAATATAATAGAACAAATTATGCAGTTTTCTATGAAAATAATTAAATATTAACATATTAATGTAGATTTCAAAATATCTTTATAAATTATAATTAGTTATTCATTTCATAGAACGTCAGTCTCTAATGTTTAATTAGGAAATTAAATTTAAGTTCATAATTTTTAAATTAAAATAACCTTTACAGCACAATACATATATATATATATATATATATATATATATATATATATATAGGCATTTTAAATAATGCCTAATATTTAAATATAACAATGAATCCAACAATATATCCTGTAAAAATAATACATAGTTTAACTATACTATAACAAAAAAAATAAAAACAACCATACATTTAAGCAAAAGCTTCAAAAAAGTAAATATTTCAAACATTTAAATTGATATGTACCGAGCTAATAAACAGGCCATTAAAAATAAATGTATTGTGAAGAGACATGCTTCGAATACGATCCTTCCTGTCTTTTTAAATAATAAATATTCGCACAAGAATGTAGGAAAACTTGAAATCTGCTCTATTTTATCTTCAGTGGCAACATATACTGGTGGGATACGAGAAAGCAAAGGGGTATAGGTGGTACGCTTCTCATTCATAAAACACATACATTGCATTGGGGACGAACTAGTTAGCGATCAAGTGGAGGTAATAATAATACCCTTGAGGCGGTGGCCAAGAGATTAAAAATATTTCATTATACTCTCGCTATAGTTTTTATCTTAATTCATTCCGTAAAAGACGAGCGAGTATCGAAACAACCTGATTTGAAAAATTGTCTGAAACATTTTCATTTTCCAAATCAGTGTTTACCTTCAAACTTTCCAACTGCTCTAAATACAATAATCAAAAAAGGAAAAGGGAGACGGCTTTTCCTCCCAACTTGTCCCGCCTTGTACACGGGACAAGTAACGAAGAACGGACGGACAAACGCGCACACAAATGGGAGGCACAACTCCTGCCTTGATTGCTGTGAAAACAGACCGTCCAGGGGCAGCAATGAGCTCGAATGTGTCGCGCAATAACAATGTGTGTAACAATCCCGGACTACACCCCCCCCCCCCCCACACGCATCAAATTTGCTTCAATCAACTCGACACAGGAGAAGATTAGAGTAAACAAAAGTCCCACACTGGACAAACTCTCGGAGAAGTCCCCTGTCAATATTTTAAGGGGGAATCAAAATTTAACGAGGCTCCTGTTGACCAATTATTTCGAACATATTTGCGTAACTCAAGCCAGATGTGCGACGTTAACAAACTATGGGTTGAATAAGTTTGGACAGACTGAGACTTTGAAAACGTTTTGCACCGCCATGAGGACCAATTTCTACTGGAACCAAAGGAAAGCGTTAAAGACTAATGTTACAGGACCAAAGGTTTTTATTGGTAACAAGGTGTAACTTTTATTTTACAATTTAAACATATAAATTATTACAGTAGTACCAAGGTATAATTTTATTAATATAGTATACATACTATTACCACATAAATAATTGACAGCAAGGCTTACAACTATTTTGCATATTTTAAAATAATAAATGCCTCTTCTGTAAATAAAAAGTTGGCCCTTCCAATAATTACCCAAAACACTAAACATATACATAGACCTACCTATATTTAATGTTGTGGAACACTATTGTACCAATCGAATCAAGGTATGGGAGGCCAGTCTACAGCCTTTAGCCCCTTGAGAAGCAATGTATCTATATTATATAACAAGCCAAAGTAAAGTAGTAAGATTTCCAGGTGTTAAAAGACAACAGTTGAACATGAAAGTTAGTGAAACTTACAACTTCCATCATCATGGTATTCTGCACACGAGAAATAACACTTCAACTGAACACTATCAATCAAAAAATCAACGGGAAGATGAAACAGCTTCGTTTTCTTAACAAACCATTTGTTCTAGAAACAATATTTGTATTAAAAAGACAATAGAATTCATATGAATACCTCAATCACATAATCTGTCATTAATTCATAATATTCCCGACACTGATTGATTTTTTTAATAACTCGCAATGGGCTTCTAATGTACGTACCATTATTCGCTTTGTTTTATTTTTTTTATTTAAAACTTACATGTTCTGTAAATTTCGTTCTCTCTCTCTTCAAATGAAAAAAACAAAGGAACACAAAGGAATGCAAATATTCAATTAATTTTTGCCAATTCAAATATTTTTTTGAAAAAATGGCATTCAAATTTTAAAAAGACATTGAATTATATTGTAAATACTTTATTTGAAATTGCTCGCTCAAATAATTCTTTAATTACAACATAGCTATGAATTGTTAAATACAAAAACACACTGAATATAACACAAATAAAACAAAATTATAAAATAATCCATGATGTATCAGTCTGTGCCCCAAAGATGAAACAGCAAAAGAAAAGAAGGACAGTTTTGTTTTATAGGAACACAGAAAAGGCTTAATACAATTGAAAAGCCAGCACGCGTAGAAACGATCAAAGACAGATAAAATGCAACATTGCTTGTAGTCAGTGAAACAGGCTTGAACAGACAGGTTGAAAAGACATGACCGCATAAACAGACTTGAAAAGACATGCCCGCGGAACATGTTATGACAAAACGATTGGAAAGCAGAAGATATTTCAATCCGGTAACGGTCCATGCAATACAATATTCTACGAAGAACTAACAAAGGTTGAAAGTTTGGGAACGTAACTTGGACCCTCAGCATAAATCGATTATGACACATACAATTGTAAAAAAAACCTAAATTATTGTAAGACCTCGTTGCAAAAATTGTAAAAATTAGTTTCAGTTACTCAATACAATGAGAATTTAGAATTCAGATAAAATGAATAAATTTTTATTAGGCCACAGTCATGTTTGAACACAGTCAAATAATATAATTAGGTTTCTAACAGCAGTGTTATATGTGTCAGTAACCATAACAACGGCGTACAAACAAATGCGGCATTTGATCTTGATAAGTTTTCTTGAAAATAGTGTAATACAAAACGCATTCCTTAAATATAATATTTAAAAATATATATTTTTAAAATATTTACTAACTGGTTCATTTCACTCATTAATTATAAAATGTATTATACAGTATATGAAAACAATATTAAGTAGACATAGAAATAACCGAAAATCTGTCTGACACGGTCAAATACTGCATCAAATACTGCACAATGTTTGTGTATCTATTGATTTATTAAGGTATTGTATTGATTTCGTTAAAATACATTTTTGAAAAGTTTATTATTATTAATTAAATTATAGTTATCGGATATAACCACTAGTAATTGATAAGATCACGAATCAACCTTGTATTAGGTCTAAAACTAAATCCACATTAAAGATATCTAAAAAGGAATTACACACCTTTGCAAGTCATTAAAGTGTTTTGTATAACTATAATTTAAGTCTGACAATCAATGGTTTAGAATGCATGATACATGAAATTTAAACTCTCTTAATCAGTCTAAACCATAGATTATCGTATATACACCTCTCACATGAATAATCATTAATTATAATTTTATTCCACAGAGTCCAAATGGATGACATTGAGAAATCGCAGAAGCAAACATACCCCTTTCTTGGCATGTTGAGTACAGTAACCAACAAAGTTGGCCTGCTTAGAACGCCCCTCTTTTTCTTCAACAAGTAATCGCTCGGTCAATCCGCTGAAAATAATAATAGTAATGTATATGCATCGAACTGACAGGCCACAGTGGTCGAGTGAAAGGAAAAACACGGGTTTAAAATGATTTACAAAAAGCTAGGAACTGGTTAGTGACAAGATTAGAAAAGGAATAACAAAAGTCGCTCTGAAAGTTACATTACAATTTTTACAAATTACATTAATTACTCCATTTTGGATTAAATACGACGTTAAATATTTTGTTAATAATAGTACCCAGCAAATTATAGTCTAGATATATAATGATAAATAAAAACAAGTAATGGTCACTGGGAGAAATGCAAAAGAAAAAACCACAATAAAATTTTAAGTTAATTACAATTAATACAAAAAAAAACCTTGTGTATTAATTGTAAAAGACTTTAAATTTTGTAGTGGTTTTTTCTTTTAGATATGTAATGTTTGATGCTACTTATGAGTAGTATAACTATAATATATTAGAACAACATACCAGGTGACGTGAAAAGTGCTCCTACATCCTGGTTTATTACAAGTGATACAGGCTCCATTGGTGGCTTTATCGATGCGATTGTTCTTTTCACACAAGAAACACATCTGAAGGAAAATGAATAAAAAGCGATTCGATCGATGAACAAGTTAACATTATCCACCTAGAATCTGCCCTCGAGATGTTGCAACTCGACGTCACAGCAATCAAGAAATAAAAACAACATTAAAAAAATAAAAGAAATAGCAATACATACAATATTATAAAATACAAAATACAATATTATACAAATTATTTTATTTTATCAGGAATTGCAATAATGCTCATTGTATTTGGAGGAAATAAATATATATGCCGCGTTACATGTAACCATTCTTATTACTAATCTATTATTTTCAGTGTACCTAATTCTTTATTTTGAACAACCCGACACGGAAAATGAAACGACAAATATGAACTATATCTTATATATTTAATCACATATGAGTTACTCCACAAAGAAGAACACAAAGAAGAACATGACCAAAATAAGCCATTTACGCAACTACAAAAACGTGAAAATCATATTTCGTTTTAAAAATATTAACTATAACAGGATCTACTCTCTATAAAAGACCGGGGTACTTTAAAAATACAGGCGTATGATTGTTAGGAGACAAAAAAACGAAAACATTATGTAAAAACAGTCTGTGTAGGAGTACGGCTACGATGTAAAAGTTTTATGACCCATAATGCAAGATTTTTTAGTATCATTAGTTTGTTAATCAATAAAACAAACAATATGTATTTAACAGCTTAACAATGTAATGTATGAATCTCATTCATACCACAGAATCAGAAACCCCGCATAACTTTTTGCCTAGCAAGAAATACAGAAGTGAACCATTTCAACTCTAAAAACCCGGTCATACCTTTCCTAATCGGTCAGAGGAGACCTTGTCAAGATTGATTGGTTCCAGGGAGTGTTGGTGCACAAAATCAGCTTCCGGTATGAACAAGGCACATACAACGTGACACCAGCCTGAAAAAGAGTTATCTTATTACTTCTGGACTGACTGATCAAGGACATTTTAATGTGTTTTAAAAATAGCAAACATCCTAAAGTATATGTATCTGCGTGAAATAATTTAAACGTTTCGTTTTTCCTCTATTATCACCCTTAAATTTAAAAATAAATAAAACATAAAGAATAAAAAATAAATAAAACATAAAAAATAAAACAATAATTTAATTTAAATTGTTTGATAATCATTTTAATGTATTGACAAAAGTTTATTTTCCATATAATTGACAAAAAAGATGACTACGAAACCATTAAATGACAAATATATATACTAAATTAACTAAAAGCATTTATATTTATTATGTTTGTACAGAAATGTTGATGTCCTCATTTTAATATTGAACTTAATAATAACTAAAAAGCGATATAACCATATTTTCAGCAGAGATACATAAATACCTCTTGCGTTATTAAGGACAGTGATTATCAAGCGGTCAATAAAAGATTTACATACCTCCCTTATCGGTTCGTTTCAATGCGCCATCTTTACTTGGACAGAGTTCACAGCGCTGTAAATTATCGAAATACAATCTTAACTAGATGGCAACAAACTAGAAGTTCATAAGATGTGTATATAAAAATATATTTAAATGAAATTCAGCTTCCAAGCGGTTATGTAGATCGAGAAGATCTAGCTATTTAATTCAGCTAATTTGATCTCACCAGTTAAGACATTTAACTGCAAATATATGATAAAGTTGTTTACCTCAACATAAAAACTGCTTCATAAATGGGATATATTGATTCAGAACATAAGTTAATAAGTGATCAAGTAACTTAAATTCTTCAAATATAATATTTGTACATATATTATATGATCCACAACTGCACTACGTAATTAGTTTAAATTTACTGTCTCAATTGGCCAGTAAAATGTGTGAACAGAGTTATAATTATATTATATAAACTTACCATATGAAGTAATTAGATAATTTACCAGTATAGAAGTCGGGTAAATGCCTAATAAATAGTTTAATAACAAGCCACGTTTGACCTTATTATAAATAAATAAGATAATGTATAAAAAACGATTTATAGTAAAAATATAAATATACTCATTACATATAATATATAATGAAATATATCACTGTTTGTATATATCTCTATTATAAAATGCATAGGCCTACATATAAATCTACCAAGTGCGAGTTATAGTTTTACTAATAAATAATTCTGTCTATAAAGATTCTTCAATTACATAAAATAAGCAATCAAATGATGAAAATTATTGCGCTATTGAGCTTTACAATTAAAAATAAGATTTTAATTTAAAAATATAATTATCATGTTTTCAAAAAATATGTTAGATATTATAATTAAAACAATTGCATCAATATTTGTGTGTATAACTTAGTTGTATAATAAAAATTATATTTTACAAAATAATAATTTTAAACTGGATATTTTATAATTTAATATATGTAATATTATACATATATATATAATAGGTTGTAATACTACATTACAAATAGTATGCGCAGATCTATCTCCAAATATTGTCAATACTATAATAGAAATATTATTATTATCTGACTTCATTGCATCCTACAATAAAAGAATGTTACTTTGTGTACCAATTAGCAATCCTTCAAATCGTGTATGCCGTCCGTACAAACAAGATCACAGCTAGATCTTTTGTCATGTTATACATTTTACCAATACTTGCATATACATATTTATAACAGATCCTGGTTTGGAATTTGAGAAATGCATTACTCGTGTGGGTTATAGTTACTGTAAATTATTGTATATTCATTGTATCATTTATATTTAGAAAATAATGCATTGCAAAATATAAATTGAACTAAATTTGTGATCTACCTACAGACTTTACGTATAAGATATCTGAAGCAATTATTTTTCAATTATCTAATGTCTGATACATTCATAAATTTAATCCAGTTTCCAGATCATTATTTTTATTTGTTAGTAAACATTACAATTTGGTGTAATGGTTTTATTGCGAAAATTTGCATTCTAAAAAACATAGCTAATAAAATATAAATAGTGTGATATTAAAGTCAAAATATAAACAAATCCTTTAAACACAAATTGTGGTTGAATAAAAAACCAATCTCATTTCATTCAATAAGAGAACTTAATCTAAACAAAGACACACAGAAAACAATTTATCAAGGGATATATTAAATATTACAATAATTTAAAATGCATAAATAAGTATCAATTTATGTTATATGAAATTATATATATTACCATGTAAAGCACATACTTATTATTATTAAATAAGAAAAAATAAGCACTTGCTGCAGATGTGATGTAATTTTATAACTCAGTCTGTCTACATGACTAAGAGGTATAACCTCGAAAATTTGTAGTAATAAAATTACATCACATCTGCAGCAAGTGCTTATTTTTTCTTATTTATCCCTAAAATGCTGCACAGAGCAAACCACCGTTTCATTATTATTATTAATTGATTAATGAAGACAAAAAGACATCTAGAAATGTTGTTAGAGAGTTGACTAAATTTATTAAACATATCAAAATGCTCTAGTAAAGCATGAGTATTAATTTACAGCAATGTATTATACTAATTAATCATATTTAATAAAACATGTTAAATAAAATTAAAATTTAGAAAAATAAACAAATTATTATAGAGTGAATGATTTGTTAGTAAAGTAAGACCAAATGATCGTGAACCCTAGGCCTATTAATCGATAATCATATAATATTACTTGTAAATATTGTCTTAAATTGTCAATTTGATCGTATAAAATTGGTCAAACTGAACTTTTCACATGAAACTATTTTAATTAAACCTGCACCAATAAATTAATATGTTCAAATTGTACACAATTAATAAATCATTGTCAATATGTATTGTTGTTAATCATCTGTAATTTACTTTTTTATATATAAATTAATTTTATTGAAAGAAAGCATGAAATGAGTTTATTATACTTTTTGATGAGCAAACAAAATGGTAAATTAAAAATCGGAAAATTTGTGATTTACTAAATGGCAATTCGTCTGAATTCCAGAGATCTCAATGTGAATGATGTACACAAATACTCTAAAAATAATCATTTATAATTAGACATGTCAAGGCTGAAATACAGTTTTGGCGGAAATGAAGAATTATGGTGTCCAACGAACTATATTAAGAACATAGTAATTTGTTGACAATGTTCTACTGAACAAATAAAATCCTGCAATTCGTTCGTCATAATGGATAGACTGTTAGATAGTAGAGGTTGGATTTTACTGTTGTGATAGTCCAAACCCTAAATGTAAGATCACTTCTCGAGAAACAAGAACAATCTTAATAACCTCGTCATAAACGAAGACAAAGCATGATTTGAGTGTTGATGTCCACCTTCCAGTGAAAATGACAAATTCAACAGATAGAACTTCTGGGGAGGGATATCCCACGTGCCAGAGAAGTTAACAGCTAGGCCGAAGTGTGGAGGAAGGGCAAAGATACCTCTTGATGTTGAATTCACAATCAATAGATCATTAATACTGCCAACAAGTGACACTGAAGTGGTGGGTGAGTTAGGGAGTGTACAATTTTACAAATACCATGTAACATTTATGACATGATCAATTCCAACTAAGGGCGGGAGATTGACATGTCTAATTATAGATGAGAAAAATTAGAGTAATAAATAAAAAACATACATTTATAATAATCATATAAATAAAATGAATATGTATATACAGTTTAATACGCTTGTTCTGTAAGCAAAAAAATATATCGCGAATTAATTATAAACTTAGCCATCACCAATTTCGTCAATCAATATATAATGTATATAATTTAATTCTGCTCTTCTTGGTATTTATATACTGTTATATCAGTTCTAGTATAAATTCTTTATTTTTACAAATGCGAAAATTGTATTGAAGTGAAACAATTTATTACATTAATCTTGGAGGTATTTCTGAAAAATGAATATGAAGTTAAATGAATGTCATTTTACAACGAAATATGTTTATTGATTTATTAAAAGTATAAATTAAAGAAATATTAAAAATAGATTCACTCAGTAATAACATTATTTAGGTAAGTAAAAATTGCATTTATTTGAGTTGAGGTAGCCATATAATTCTAATTACTATATGATAAGAATTTTAATTAATTACTATTTAATATATGTATATATTAAAGTAAGTTACAAATAGATATATATATATAGTTTTATTATAGAATAATTGTAAACTAAGGAAAAGCAACATATTTAAAAAACATACATTACAATTGTTCCAAAATTGACCAATTTCAAAAATTGAAAATCTACTTGATAATACATTGTTACAACTATAGCTATTGTTTATTGTGATCATTGATGGCGATCGACTATATTCATAACTAATAATATATGACTGAGAAATGATTCCATACAAAGATAAATAACTACAATTAGGATTGACTAAACTATTGTTGAACATGTCAGGTGGTGTAGTCAAACTCGTAGTAGACATTGGGCCTAATAGTCTAGATGTAGTATCATTAAATGAACCACAAAATATATAACCCAAATAGACTTACAACTCTTGCAACACGTTCCTGGGATTCACACTTCCTGCAGAACCAAGCTCCTTCAAGAGTCCTGTGAACACCATAGCAACCTGAAAAGGTAACAATGTGAGATACACTGATGAAACAGCAGTAGTACATAAAGCCAGGTGGATAGTTGACAAAAATGTAATGTCACATTGTGTTGTGAGCATTGTCAATTGTATGTAGAAATCACTGGAAACAGTAAAAAGTGTTGATATGTGAAAATATTAAGTGGATTTTCCAAGACTAGCAAATAATTATTTTTAATTGTTGCAATTACAACAAAATGGGTTTCTCTATTATATTGTCAACACCAAAAAAATAAGATATGTTAAGATATGTGTTGTGTTAATATTTTATTAATGATCAATTAATTGTTTAGTTAATTATTTTGTTTATTTAATGTTTTATTCAAATGAAATATAAAGCATGATATTTTGATGAAATTAATTGATAAATATACATAGATACAATGTATATATCAAGCATGTTACGCCACCTTCAAAAAATAAAGAAATTTAGGATAAAAACAATAGGAATTTGGACAAAAAATAAAGGTTAATTTTACTATATGTATGCTTACCAATATTCTTACCTATACAATATCAATGATCAAGACAAAAATGTAATCCATAAATATTAAATTTGAAAATTATAAAATATTGATAATTAGACCACAAAAGTTCTGGTGATGGCAATATCGAAGCTGGCAATGCAAACTATTGTATTCCGATTTTTTCAAAATTGAGTTTAATTAATAAAATTGTTTAAAGTGTTATGTGTCAAAGTTTTGTACTTCTATATTGTTTTATTTTATAGTTATTAACAGTTGTCAAACTATCACATACCGAATTTATTAAAGCACTAATAATTGGCAAACTAACATATTCCTAAAAGTGCATACTATCGTATTCCTAATAATATGCGAATTAGGAATAAGATAGTGTGCACATTTCTCCACTATAACCATATACCTAGATTACTAAGTCTGACTATAACCAAATAAGGAAATATATATATTCTATTTATAGTAACTGTCGTTATTAACTATTTTTAACTATCATTACCGTGTTTTGGTTGGATAAAGAACAATTGAAATTTCCAAGCACAAACTATAATCACAAAAAGATCATAGCCTACAAATTCTTGATCAGATAAAATCAGATAGCCAATTACCCACTTGAGTGGTTAAGATGCCGAAATGAAAAAAAAAACTAAAGTAGAAGATATGGTAAAAGTCACATGGACTAATGGTGGTGAGAGTTGGGTTCTTGTGTGTCATAATAAAATTGTGGAAGGAAATCAACTACTGCCTAATACACTCGTGAAAATGGGTCGCCACGTTGGTCACATACTTCCAGAGTAAGTTTTGTCTTTTTAATATTTTTATTTTGCTTTTTCGTATATGCCCCATGTGCCACTTAAAGGATACTTTTTTAATAGATAGTGTGCAGTTCAATAAGATATAGTAATTTTAAAATAAAATCAACTTGAAATATCAATGAAATATGCTATTTTAGGAATTGCCATGGGTTGAGTTAAATAGGGTTACCAAATAAAATATGTTAACAAAAAAATAAGAAGAGCATACATACATGTTTCGCAATCTCCCCTATTCCTTGTATGCTTTGCTCTGACCCCTGTCCTCTCTTCATTATAGTGATCAGAATCAGGCTGCCCCAAATGAGTCAACTACTGCCCCAACTGAGTGAGTACTAGTATTAAATGTGTTTGTGGAGTGAGATAATTGCTAGGTATTAAGGATTTAATTTATATTATATCCTAGCAACAAAATTATTTTTTGTTAATATTTAATTGATTCTCTATTAATTGTACAATTTCACATTGTTTTACTATTTCAATTATTTTATGGAAGGAGTTAACACTCTTTTTGCCATTTTGGCAATAATACTCATTTATTTATGATAAGTTAAGATATAAATGTTACTTCATCTTTATACTTTCAGAAATCAGTTGAAGTTGGATGGACAAACGTTAATATCATCAGGAACAACTGGTCTTGCAAATTCTATTAATGCACTAAAACTATGTAATTTTTTTGGATTTACCAATGACATATTTCTTGCCTGTCCAACTTGCTTCTGTCTAGTTTGTTATGACCATATTGATTCTCTGTGTAATTCCCATAATTTAGCTTTTGTTATATTTCAAAGACCAGTTGAAAGGCAGCTCAAGAAGCAACTACTAAGGTCAAAGTTGTTATTGATTATACCATTGATCCAGGATTTGAAGTTGATTTAGATGATAGTGACAATCATGAAACATATGTACCCCCAGCAGAAGAGATTCGGGAAGATACTGATGTCCTAGCAAAAGCAATTCAAGAAGAAAATGATATGTTGCAGTCTCCAAAAATAAGGTGCAAGAAACAAAACCTTTTATCAAAACGAAAACGAAGGAAGCAAGATTTAGAAAGTGGTGAGCGTTCTCAAAGAAAGGCTGATACACACAGAAGCTTGAAAAGTCGCTGTAACCACATTCTTAAAAAAATAAACGTGAACGTTATAATTTTTAAATGCTAAAAAATACACGAAGATTCTCGACTAGCTATTTTTTAATCGTATTATAGTACTGCTATGAGAGAAAAAAGAGAATTTATTTTACGACATGTTCAAAAACAAAGAGTCAAAGAGAAAATTCGTGTCGAGATAATACAGTAAAATATTTCTTCACTGTAAATAATCAAAACATCTGCGTTTGTAAAAATTTGTTCCTAAAAACTTTGGATAGTTCGGAACAAGTGTAAAGACTATACTTTTAAAAAACAAATGAACATGGGCATATTGAAGAAGAGATGCGGGGTGGTTTACGCGAAATCTTGCCATGAAAATTGTTGCATCGAAAACAAATATTTTAAAGTTTATTAATTTCGTTCTGGAGGTACCTGGACATCTATGCAGAAGTTTAGTTAATCCTGATCGTTTGTATCTAGAAAATGTTGTGTCAAAGAGAGAGCTATACAGACGTTATTGTGAATGGTGCCTAGCTGAAAATATGGAAGCCTGTTCTAGACAACATTTTGAAGATGTTGTGTTTGTACAGCATTTAGTTTCCTTGTATATTCCATCCAAAGACCTGAGTTTTAAATGTCATACTTTTGATAATAAGACAGCCACTGAAGAAAACTTCAAGCCCATGAGATCCACACAAATGAAAAAGATGCTGTTCGCATTATATGCAATATAGCTTTTCAGCAAGAAAAACATGATTCTAACCATTTTAAATAGGCTAATTATGATCTGCAGGCTTTCATGGTATTACCAGTGTCAAATCAAACCACTTTCTTTTATTTAAGTAAGATTCATGTCCATAACTGCACTATTGTAGAGCCAGTTACAGGTGTTACTTACTGCTATGTATGGGATGAGACAGAGGGCAGAAGGGGATCAAATTAATACTCAAAATGTTAATAAGTCAAATCCTACATTTAAGTGCATTGTAACTTGTTTTATTTAAAAGTTATGGCTCTCCAAATACCAAGGGGTAGGGAGTTAAAATTTCCATTCTCCCAAACAATAGACTAAAATTTAATTTTAAGGATTCATAATTATATCTTGGTAAATAATGTTTTTTATATTTGTTATATATTTTAACTATAGGCAAGAACCTTAAATAAATTGCTGTTATTTCTTACTTATTACATACCCAAAAGAGAACAGTACTTACAGGGGTTGTGCGCCACAATTGTAAAAAAGTATGAAAAAAAGGCTTAAAAAAGTATGATTTTTAAATACTATATTTAAGCTAAAA
>JAUZND010063739.1:0-17869 GCA_034780555.1 Coelogynopora nodosa | reverse complement strand
GATATATGTCTTTGATAGATATATGTCTTTGATAGATATATGTCTTTGATAGATATATGTCTTTGATAGATATATGTCTTTGATAGATATATGTATTTGATAGCTATATGTCTTTGATAGATATATGTCTTTGATAGCTATATGTCTTTGATAGATATATGTCTTTGATAGATATATGTATTTGATAGATATATGTCTTTGATATTTATACGTCTTTTTATAGGTCTTTGAAGCAACAAAAAAAGAAAAAAGAATAAACAGATGATGATTATAAATGTTTTTAAATGCATTCTTTGTCATAAAAACACAAACATTTTCAGTGGCACGCACTGATTTAGAGGGTCAGCTGAGTGCCTCACCATAAGTAACCAGAACATTGCCCCCCACCCCCAATATATAACTCGCTGCGTCGCCTGTGTTAGTATAAACTATTTCTAATAGGTTTACTTTGCAGTATGACTTAACCACTAATATTTATAATAGAATATATTCAGATGTCTCCAAACAATGAAGAAGAAAAGATTAATTTCAAAAATACAACATTTCTGGTTGTGCAACTGCATCTAACTCAAATAGTTCACTTCGATGAAGTATGTTTTTTTTTTCGTACATTTTTTATCCACATTAAAATTAGAGCAACACTACCTGATGTATATTTAAAAATGACTTTAGTTTAAATTTTAAAATTTGATTTAAATGTACACAATATTATGGAGTCATTATTAATATTGTTATTATTTAAAAAATATTATTATTCCGGTCACATATCTATACAATTAATTACAAATAAAATATTTATTTTGAGAGCTCATGAATGACAAAAATTTCAATGTTGGAATTTTATAACTTGTTCAAATAAGAGACACTTGTGTGCGTGTCATCTAAATAAATTTATTTATGAAAATTAAATCTTATTGTGTTGAAAACTGTGCGAGAAAGTATAAAACTTTAAAAATATTTTCAGATCATGCAAATCTAATTGCTTTTAGTAACTTAATAAAAATACGGAGATGAAAACTTTTTAGGATTATGTTTTTAGTAACCAATAAACAATTTTTTTAGCAAAAAGTGGTTTTTAAAAATGAAAAACACAATTTTTGGTAAAAAAATATTTTATTCGTAAACAGCTTTTATTTTGCATTAAAAATATTAGTAAATTTCGTCGTTTAACCATTTTCAATTTGTTTTAGATTGTCATGCCAGTTTTACTCTATAAGTGTTTAAATCGAACAATGAATACTAAATGTGAGCAAACATTACACATTTGAGGAATGATATATCTGTTGAAAACTTCGTTTTAATCAATGTGCCAATATTTATTAATATCTGCGTAATATAGCAAAAAACTAGTACTTAATTTTAATAAAGCCAAATCACATGTCGTTAATTTGTTGAAATTTATTTTAATATAAAAATATATATATTTCGAACAAAATCTCAGTTTTTAAAAGGCATTATTTCGAAAACATATTTTTAAAAATAATTAAAAAATTAAGATTTTACTATTTTAAATTTCAGAGGTCAGTTGCGTGAACTATCTAGGGGTGTCAACAAATTCTTAGTAATACTAAAATGACCACAATAAAAAAAATCGTTTATTGGCTGCAAATTAAAAAATATATATTGTTAAGATAGTGATATGAATTTATATTAAATAAATAAATAACTTTTGATTAATATATTTATTAAAAATAAATATTTAAAAATAAAAAAATGTTGATGATTTTTTTATTAGAAAATAACACGTTTGTGATTTTTTTATTGCATTGATTTAAATTAAGTTCATATAACAATTTTCGACTTACGTGTATATTTAAGTTTCCTTTTTAATGCAACCTTCAGCCTGCTTGTAGTTATTATACTTTCCTTTTTTCGACGCAATATTTTTTGTTGCGCCTTTTTTATATCTGATGTGCCTTACATTATGATGTGTTTATATGCATAATTCGTAAGTTTTCATGCATAATCAAAGTGTTTCCATGCATAATCCATGCGTTTTCATATATAATCCATATATAGTTCCATGCATAATACATGTGTGTCCATGCATAATCCCTGTGTTTCCATGCATAATCGGTAAGTTTTCATGCATATAATCAAAGTGTTTCCATGCATAATCCATGTGTTTCCATGCATAATCCATAAGTTTTAATGCATAATCAAAGTATTTCTATGCATAATCCATTTTTTCAAGCCTAATCGATGCCTTTCCATGCTGAATTTTAAATGCGTTTCCATGCATAATTCCTGTGTTTCCATTCATAATTCATTAAATTCAATGCATAATCCAATAAATTCCATGCATTATCCATAAATTTTCATGCATAATCAAAGTGTTTCCTTGCATAATCTATTTGTTTCCATGCATATTACAATTGTTTCCATGCATAATCGATGCGTTTCCATGCATAATCCCTGTGTTTCCATGCATAATCAATTAAATTCCATGCTTAAATCCATTTGATTCTATGCATAATCCATGTGTTGTCAAGCATAATCTGAGGTAAATTGAATATGCAGACAATTTTTTTTTAATGTTAAATTTAATACAACAGACAAATCAGTTACTTTTTCCGTAAAAACATTAAAATTAGTATGTTAAAAGCACGTTGACATCATTTACTGTAGTTTTCAATTTTTTCTTATTATATGAGCATAATTCTAACTAAAAATTTCAATGTTATAATTTAGTTGTTTACCCGTAATTGTAAAATAATTAGTTAATAAATCTAAATATTTTAATTGTATAAAAATATTTTTTAAATATCAAAATATATTTTATTTAACATTAAAAAAAATTCAAATAAAAAAATCTATTTTTTAAAAATACGTATTTTAATAATTATGTTTTCAATTATAAAAACGAACTTTCACTAACAAAAATTTTCATAAAAAATGGAATTCTTAAATATATTTGTTAAGGAAAACATTTTTTTCTTAAAAAATTAATTTTCATGAACTGTGTATTTATTTTTAAAATGTTAATTTTTTGCAAAAAGCATTTTAAAAACAAAAATTAATAACACCTTTAATATATGTGCGCCAATAACCATAAGTAAATGATTTTAATTGTAATATGATTATGAAAAATGCTTTGTTCAATGGTATCAAATTTATTTACTTTTCAATTAGTGACTGTATTATGATTAAGTAAAAATATATAAACAATTTGGACGAATTATTTTTCTGTTTATTTAATTATTTTTATTTATTTACTTAATATTTTATATTACAATACTTAATATTTAAAAAAATATTATTTTTATCTAATACCATGCTTATAAGCATTAAAAACTTGTTTAAAAATTTGTTATTTGCAGTAGGAGATAAACATGTTCATGCTGTTCAATATTTACTATTTTAATATATATATAAGATGAATAATTTTTTAATTAAAATTGGGGAGAGAGGACCTAACATTTACTCTTAGCGTACTTATCCCCTTATGTCAGTTTCTCTAAGTTTGTTTCTTTGTATCTTGCAGAAAATGTTCAAAACATGTTGGGGCAAATATACTTTTGCTGAAAAATAGGTCGTTCTCCTTCAATAATTACTGAAATATGGTTGCAAATCTTAATTGTAATTAATTAATAAATTATACATTACGCAAAATTAAATTAGATTATTGTAATAATATATTATATAAACTAAATTATTTTCAAATAAATTATATTATGATTTTAATATTACAATTTATATATTTAGGGAAAATGCAAACAAACGCTATAATTATTTAATTAAAATTTACTATAGAAAAATAATCATCTTTAACCCATGTTTTATCTGTCAAAAAGAATTATTACACGTAGCATCAAATTTATTAGTAATCTACTAAATCTATTGTCCTCATTCAGTTGATTCAGGCTTCTATCGATCGATATATATATATATATTAAGCCATAACATTAAATAGGTTAATTCGGTGTTAATTAGTTTCATAGAATTGATTGGAACCATCAGGCAAAATCAGCTCACTAGATAGAAAAAAAAGAAATAAATCAGAAATAATAAAATATAAATCAAAATAAAAGGTAACTATATAACAAAGAAAACCGACAAAAAAGATACACAAAAGGCAAAGGAGAGGAATTAATAAAACTGGAAATAACAAGAGTATAACTTCCTAGAAAAAACTCAAGCAAACCAGCCAAAAGGAGACCAAAACCAAAAGTGAAAGAAAATGAAGGAATTCCACGAAGTTATACTTGTACTTATAAAACAGGCCTGGGAAATGAGAGGATGATAAGTCATTCTTGTAGTGGTTATATGTTAACTAAAGACATTATCCAGGCCGCAAAACCAAAACGGAGCGAAAGTAGAAGCTGACACAGATTTCTTAGTTATTAACTAAATAATGAATAAATTATGAATAAATAATAAATTAATAATTAATAAATAATAAATAAATTTTAATAAATAATAAAATAACTAATGGCTTTGTAGGCTATAATTATGTCCTAAAATTTCTGCTCAGTTAAATATTGAATTCTAGTTAAAAACCACAATGTTCATACTCTACCTATAACATATATAAAAAGTTTATACAAAAGTTATCTTATAATCTGTACCTTTTAAATATAACTAAAAAATAGATACATTCCATTAAACATAATAATAAAAGTGATAAAAACATTTAAAACAAATGGTAAATTCAATCAAATTGAGACATATGTGAACAAATTAAAAAATGAATATTAATAATATAATAAAAGAACAAATTCAAAGACAAATTGAACACATAAGTAGAAAAAATACTTGAATATAATTTGCTGCGCCATTTAATTTAAACATAAAAGACGGAAAAGTCAATATAAATATTTTGTTATTTAAGAATATTTATAATATAGAAAAAACATCAGTTTATCAACAATACTATTCTTCTTCTTCTATGATGTTTTGCTCAACCCTCTTATTAAGAGAATTGTCGGGAGCGAATAACAAAATATAGCAACAGGAACTGATATGGTTCAACAGGTATAGCTATATATTTTTTGATTAATATGATATTTTTTACATTTTTATCGAAATCCAAGCGTTATGTCAATATATATGTATGTAAAGCAGTTACAAAAAAAATATTGTAACTAATTTTCCACATAATTTTGAGGGAAGGGACCTCAAGGTAATTACCATTATCGAGAACATGGAAAGAAACCTGCAATACTCGTTTGTCTGTAAGTATATATAACATATGTGATACAGAAAAGTTTGTCAAATCCTTCGGGCAATATACTGCAAGCTCCACTGGACTCGTCCCAAATTACAAAACACATCGACCGCACCAAATGGCTGACTATCATATAATAACATAACACCACCTCCTTCTCTCACCCACTCTAGCCTTCCTCTGAACGTGAAATGTGAAAAGCATTACTCCGTCAGAGAAACGGGGTGATTTCGTGAGCGCAGTACAAGGAACTTCACTTGAATCAACCTGTGTTAGGGGTTGAGCTGAGCAGAATTCCTGGTTGTTGTGCCCAGACTCTGTCGTCAGAAGATGTACCCGCAATGCTCGAGATGAGAAAGATTATAAGAGACTCGTGAAAGACAGCAATTGTGCACTTTTCGTCGTTAATAAAAGAGAGATTCTTAAAGTTTACGAGATTTTCATGAAATTCGTGACAAGCGCGTTAAATAAGAAAAATGATGGATAGTTTGTTGAGAGTCGTCTCAAACAACTTAATACAGCTGTTAATGCCAATTATATTTTTATTAAGATATTTATATATATATATATACATATGTGTAATACTATATACCATATTAAAATGCGGTTATTTTAAAAAGTATATAATAAACTTTATAATATGTATAAATATATATATATATAAATGAGTATAAATATAAAAATATATATAAAAAATTAATATTTATAATAAATCACCTTTATAACTTTTTCTAAAACTTGTTAACTGAAACACATCTTTCTACGAGGGAACAATTTCATGTAATTTAAAATAGGATATTTTATAAAAGAAATTGTTTACAACATTATTAGCAAATAAGTAAAATATGATTATACTCCATGCTCTCTAAACATATAATAACATTTAAAATCATATAAGTTAATGGAATATTTTAGATAAAAACAAATGACAAAGTAATTCATTTGGTATACAATAATTCTTCATTAAAAAAACATCTTACACATATCAATTAATTTTGTAATAATAATGAACTAACGTTAAACAATTAAAAATATGTAGATAGTTTAGCAGTGATTAAGTGTTTCCTTACAAAATAAATGTTTTATCACTATAACTACAGATATAATAACCAAAAGAAAAAAGAACACTCGAGACAGAAATAATAAGATTCAATCCAAATTAGTTTTTCAAATTAGTCTCAATAAATAAACAAATCTATAAATGGATGCACTATATTCACTGTATATATATGTATAATAGATCCAATGACGTAAATTCTCTCCACTTTATAAATTTTATATTCTATTGCCAAGAGAAATGAATATTTTACATGATAATAAAATATTTTCCGATGAATTTGATCAACTGAGCAATGAACGTTGATTTAAAGCCGATTTTATGATTTCAGTCATAATAAGAGAAGAGAAGAGATTTTATATGAAAAAGGCGAAATTTTAAGTTAATTATTTGAAATTATTTTCAAATAATTTCATAATTATATATTACTGATTTTAATATCGATATTGTGAAATATGGATTTGAAACGATTGTTTCTTTATGTTTAAAGCCCGGACTTTAGCTATTTGCATTATTATTTTTTCTTACAAACTATATAGTTATTTTGTCAACGATAAATAAGAAACAATATATAGTTTTTTATAAATAAATTTTAATTTCTTTTAGAAAATTATCATGAGTTCACGATTTTAACTGAAAAAGATACCTTGTATTATAGTCATATGAGATTATTGCATTTTCAAAAGGAGTTACATTTCCTCAAATTATCGACAAAGTGCATAAATCTATAACTAAGACATAAAAAATTCTTGATAAAAATAATATTTGTGCATAAAATCGATAATTTTGTTACAAAATATCGATTAATATAATTTCCGTTAATCTCCACACTTGTATGCATTCCATCTATTCATATTCAGATCTACTTTAAAAAAATATATATTTGAAATGAGACGAAAACACTAAATATTTACTAAATTTAATACAAAAATTTTAATAATAAAAATAAATGATAGAATGATGTTAATAAAATATTTCATATGTGTAGTATTGTAATCAAATTGTATCCATTTTTAAATGGTTTATTGTTTATCTTGGATATTTAGCAACTAAAAATCAAAACTCTTTATAAGCTATTATTGTTCCTTTATATATGGCATCTATTTTTAACATTATGTACCACGATCCGTGCTTCCGTATTGTATTTACAAAGCGATATTGCCTATTGAAATGTGGTATAATCGTGCTACCATGATATACATATATATATGTATATTGTTTGTTCAAGTTAAAACTCAATAAAGGTTTTTCCTCAAAATAATTTTTCCCGTTAAAATTTGACGAAATTAATTTTTCTATCACATGTATATGTCTCTTAGTTGTCAAATATAACATTTATCACCAGCAAACATTTTCATGCCGTTTAAATAATGTACACTTTATTTCAATATCCATCCATCAAATAGTGTATTTGATTATATATTTATAGATAGCCTATCATTTTCCGTAATTCAGACTAGATTTTGGTAAGAAATAACGAAGAAACCTATGTAGGTGAAATTATTGCAGTTGAAAATGTACCATCTATAATTATAATAGACTAAAAAATGTACATTATCTAAAAACAATATGTTACCGCTGGTTTTATTATAAAGAGTAGAAATAGCTGATACAAATTGTATCAATCAATGTATATTATGTTATTCGAAGGAAACATGTTAAAAAGAAAAAATATAAGATTTTCGCTGTTTTATATTTACGCTAAAATGTTGTACAAACATTCTACCATGTCAAGTAAATATCAGGAATTTATATTAACAAGTACAAAAATATGCAGTAAGTATGTCATTAGTTATTGTTTGTTATTTTTTATTAGTTAATATTGAATTCTATTTATATAACTTTGTCAAAATATGAAGTATAAGTAGCCAATTCACAATGCTTAGTTTATTTCTTGTAATGTGTGCTTTTTGGATATACAGATTTATTTCTTAGCTTTTTAAATCAATATTTTACAAAGTAGACAAGCAATATTTTAATGAAATAATTATACAATAATTGAATTTAAAAAGTGGTACCAAAACATGTAGGTAAATCGAATTCTGTAATTGAATCTTGAGTCATGGTCGTTCATTGTTGTTATAGCCTCGGCGAATCATTCAACAATATTCAACATATAATTTTATATTCTCTTTTCTTCGGGTAGATTATTGTATATTTATTTTTTATATTTTTTATATTTGCAGTACCCCTTTAGTTTCCTATCTTCTATCTTCATTTACCTAGTTCCATCATTCTACTGGAATTCTACAACATACTGTATATATGTTTAGTTATTTGAGAATAAACAAAGCTCTAAATATTAAAAAATAACATTCCTATATTAGTGACTCGATATGTCTATCATAGTCCCCAGTATTTCCATAATTGTCGTTATATTTATATATGTATATATATATATTGAAATATGAACAATTATTTATTCTTCTTTTGATTAATGTTATTAAATACCTATGATTTTTGTAAAATTTTGTTACTGAAGAAGGCCAAAAAAGGTCGAAAACGTTTTAATAAATGTCCCAATAAGAACTTTAATTTTTTTGATTATTTAAAGGAAATTGTATGAAGTTTGTGTAATATTCAAAGATTATATATATATATATGTTATTATTATATTTTGAAGAGATAAGTATTATCAATAATGCTGTATTTCAATAAGGAAACTTTTTCATATGTTTCCGTGGCAGTCTTATATTTTAGAGTTTAGTGGCAAAGTTTGTTTCTAAGAAAAACAACATGACTTTATATGATTCAGTTTGTTAAATGTTTTAAGGCTTTTAGATATAATAATTCGATTTGATTCGTACTTTTACTTGAATAAAATTAGTCTCCATTTCTTCCAATCCTACGCAAAGTGGCGACTGACACCAAATTGTAATTCTAGTAATTGTAATTGTAATGGGTATTTTAGTTTAGACCCCATCTAACGAGGTTAAATCATTTGTGGAATGGGATTTTGTGTTGGTCGGAAAAAGAGTTGAAAACATCATTCTGCAATCATTCTGTTATATGAAATAACATGGTAGAGCAAAGACTATGTTGCGGGTCACGCGTATTTTATATTTATGTGTTTGATTTGTTTTGTAATGTGTTTTGTTTTATAATATGAATGTTACATATATGTATGTATTTGATATGTATTATAGTAACTAATACATTGTGTTATATCGTGCTATCTTTATACATGCAACAATTTTTTTAAATATTTACGAAAAGACATGGACTATCACTCATATAACGTACAAGCTGTTATGTATTTTTAAGGACATGCATTATTACATGTGTTATATTTTGCACTTTATATTTAAGCGTTATTATAATACTTTGTTATATTTCATCATGATTGTGCATGTGTTATATACAAGCATTATCGTATATTGTTAAATTCGTTATAATACTGGTTATTATGTAGTTAATATAGGATGTTCTTAATAAAGTTGTTGTGTGTTTTTTATGTGTTTGAAAAACTATAATCGACTTCATTGGGTTAATGACAGTGTCGCATTTTTATCCATAACACTTACGTGTTGCACAGCACAGCCGCAGATCTAGTCAGTATAATTATCTATAAATGGATAAAATTGCGAATAAATCTTGACACGTATCAATAGGACTTGTCATACTTATAACACTTTTTTATTTGGTGATATTAAAATTTGGTATCCAATGTAGTCATATGAATCGACAATTTTATAGTCAAAAATAACATACAATCAGGAATATAGTTATTAATGGTTTTATGGGCATAGATAATAATTTGCAGATTTATTTTATTTTATTTATAACAAATTAAATCCAATGAGGCTTAGTATATTTTTTGTAATGATTAAGGATTATTTGGATGAAACAGAGTAGATAAACAATAAACCATCGAATAACTCTCTTAATCACCTCGCCGATAATTTTATTTATGCAACAATATGTTGTTCTGTATTATATTTGAAGGAGACTATTTATAATGTCTGAGCTTATATTATGGAAATTCTAATAGGACGGTGGAATATAATTGAATTAAAATGAATAAAAAATGTAAAACTTTCATAACTTTATTAAGATAGTTTTCAAATTTATAAATTAAAAAAATTCTGATTTGATATAATTATCGTGGCGTATTTTATAAATATAAATCTTATATAGAAATATATATATTTTAACATTAAAAATATGCAAGTTAGCCAATTGGATACCATTATCGATAGTATTAATAAAATATTTTAGGCAAATTATAAAACCCATTTATTAATTAATTAATGTGAATGAATCCTATATATTCTTTAATAGTAATGGCTTATTTTAATTATTAAATATATTCTACAAATAAATAATGAAATTATTGTAATTAAATATTTTACAAATAAATAATGAAATTATTGTAATTAAATATTTAATTTATTAAATCTAATGACATGAATTATATTTAAAATTAATTTTGAAATAAAGATATTACATAAATATACATTAATTAAAAAATATATTGAAAAAAAATATATATAATTCCCTACCATTTTGGTGTTAAAGGACAACAACTGAGAGCGGTGAATTATTTGTAAAATCAAATTAACACATTAGAATTGTTTAAATTGTAAGTTTATTAATATACAAATAAGGTTAACATATTGTATGTTTCATAACAATGATGTAAATTAATGGTTTCAAATTAAAACGGTATAACTTAAAATATTTAGTGTTTTCTTAACAAATAAAACATAATAAAATACTACCCGGTTTGTTTAATACATACAATACGTCAGTATGTTAGCCTTTAGGATTAAAGCTTTATTTAGTCTTAACCTTTATGATTAAAGTTTTAGTCTTAGCCTTTAGGATTAAAGCTTTAGCCTTTAAATTTAGGATTAAAATGAGCAGCATCAAGCACTTAAAATATATGAACTAAATATAATCTAAAAATAATCTAAATATGAAAACAAATTTTGTTTCTATAAACATATTCTATGAAAAATAGCTATTTTCATGAAAGATTGAAAGAAGGTTGTTTATCATTTATTGATTAATACTAAAAAAACGAAATCACTACAGCTTAACCAACACGTAATATAGTGAATACCACTTTCTTGAAGACTATTGTAATCTTATTTATTTAAAGTGTGTTAATAATTAAATTTGATTATAATTAATCTATAATTACAGTGATTAAAAATATGTTTACTATTAATTTTATCAGATAAAGTATATATGTAAACCTTTTTATCCCGCAATATCCATCCAAAACGAAAAAAAATCTTTTCGCAATAAATAAATAAATAAAGAAATAATTTATAATGATATAATTAACTTAAATTAAAATGTACTGAATGATATTTGAAAGCATTATTCGACATGACAAACGATGGCTATAGGTCAGAGTATTCTCGTGTAAGTAATAATTTTATTTCGTCATTTTTGAGTTCCTGTGACACTCTATCGATTAAAAGTTCTGTGTGTTAAAAGGTATTAAAAACGGCCGTTTATCCAAAAATAGTGTATTTTGATTTTATGTAGACGTGATTATTACAAATAAATATCTATAAATAATAATTAATGTATGAAAATTATTTATCTATTGATTTGCATGTTTAAGTATATTCAGAGACATACAATTATACATAATTGTATGTAGTAAACTATTATTATATTATTATCAATTATGAGTTATTAATAAATATTCCATATAAATACATATAATTAAAGACAATTCTACTGACAATATTAAAAAAAAGTTAACCATAATTATAAGATATATTATGTCTATATAATGTTATATTATACTGAAATATATTATTATATAGTCAATCTTGTTAGGCATTTTAATAATATTTTAGTTTTGTTTTTTACAATTACATGCTAAAATTGCTTGGAACTTTCATTTTATAAGCCAATAAACAAAAATATTCA
This sequence comes from Coelogynopora nodosa, assembly GCA_034780555.1. Lineage (NCBI taxonomy): Eukaryota > Metazoa > Platyhelminthes > Proseriata > Coelogynoporidae > Coelogynopora > Coelogynopora nodosa. The sequence goes on along the minus strand of JAUZND010063739.1, from coordinate 5,753 downwards.
ATTATTGGTATAGAAAACAAGCAGGCAAAATACAGCAAACAAAATGTATACTATATTTAAAACAATATATAAAGAACTTAAAAAATAATATTAAATTGCTATTAAACCCGCTAAAATAAAAATAATGTATAATTATGTTGCTTAATTTTATATTTTAGGATATCAAATTATATCACAAGGTAATAGTTTTAAATGTTTTTTTCTCAAGATATTTTTTTTAGAAAAATAAATTTAATATTTTATTAAAACAAATGATATATTGTTTATATATTATTAATAACTGCACCTGCATACTTTATCACAAAATGATGACGAACTTACACACATATAGGTTACACACATATAGGTTATGTTATTGGCTATATAAACTGAACTCAATATTGTTTATGCTTAACATAAGTTTTGTTTGTGCACAATGAAAACATATATTGGGTTGGATGTTAAATCTGGAGAAAAAACCCAGAAGAAAAACCGGAGAAAAAATTCAGAAGATCATTTTATCGAATTTTTAAAGTCAGAATTAAAAAAGTAGCTAAGATTAACAAACAGTAGAAATTTAATACAATATACTTAGCTATAATTTCATATGTTTAATTATAATAATAATAAAGTGTATAATTAAAATATGAAAGGGTGACATAACGGGAATCTAGCTGCAACAAAAAAGAAATATTTTGAGCAGAATAAAATAGGACACATTGGGACAATTGAAATATATTTTTAAAGAAAACAAGAACATTACAAAATATTCCCTAAGAGTTTACATTATAGTTTTGTTTACAAAAATAGTTGCGTAAGGATTGAATGAATTTAGTTTTTAAGTGTATTTGCTAGGGGGTTCACGCATTTTGTCAGAGTTTGGAAGCGAGGAGAAATGAGATTCTGAAGGGCATGTTTTGTCAAATCTGTGAACTTTTACATAGAGTTTTATCTTCTGATTGGTATGACGTTTTGATAGTGTAAATGGTTGGTAGAGAAGTTTCAGCACAGTAAAAAAATTGTAGATGCACGTTTTTGTATGCTTTCCAGTATTTTCGAGTAGGTTCTGTTGAGTCTAAATAAAAGGGGTGCAGCGTACACGGGGTGGCTTCTAAAGTTGCAGAAAAATATCAAGTAAGTGTTTCTTGTTGAAAGGGAGGTTTGGAATAATTCAAGTTTAAAACAATCGCAGCACAACTATTTCCAAATTGTCGATTGATTGTGCGGTTGATAATATAGTTATTGTTTGTGTTATTGTGTGCGTGACATGCTTGATAAATGTGGTGTTTCTATCAGTATTTGTTTAGAACACTAATTTCAAAGCATTATTCCTTCTTTTCTAGATCAACCAATTGATAATTTTCAATATAATGAATTCATACTAGTATTTTAATTGTCTTCTTGGTTGAAGTCACCTTTTCACAATAAAAAAAAGAGTGTTCGGGTTCCTAAAATTTTGAAGTGCAAAAAAAAATTTAACAGTTATTTTATGGTACTGTGTGCTTATAAGGAACACGGATATATAACTGTTCCCATAACGAACCGATTTTCAACGCAGCAGAAACTATCGGTTTTATATATTCTATAAGTTTTTATGTTTCTATATAATTGAGAATTATTTTGAGAAAATGGTGATGTAACGAACTAAAATTCAGCAATTAACGAAAAAAATTATGTTTTAGTATAGCTAGATTTTTTAATTGTATTAATAACTATATAGTTCTCTTGCTTATTCAATTTTGAAAAGTGAATATTTTATGCCGAATATACCGGCCAGCTAGACAGTCATATAATTAAAACATTGCGTCATTGGATTCATGGGATAGTGGCAAGCTCTTTACTTTAGCGTATAGGCGAAAAGCAAATAGGTGAAACGCTATGACACCAGTTCAATATTTTAGTCGATTAACAATTTTAATGTGCGTTCTGTTGCATCTTTTATCACAATTTTTATTGGGGCAATATGTGAGATTATAACTAACCTTTTATTAGAGTCCCAATGACAATTCGTTAATGCACAAACTACTGCTTACAGTATATATGGGTTTGTTAAAAAATTCCGACCCACATAACTTATGCTTCGAAGGTGAAATATTTGTTGATATTTGAATTTATACAATCAGTATGTTTTTAGATATGTTGTAAGAGTTTGATTTTTTAGTTTACGATGTTTGACATTTGTTGTGAGCACTTATCGTGAAAAACTAATGTTTCTCTATATTCTATAGCCATATAGATAGCCTATCGGATTTGTTTTACTTACTCAATTCTTATTGATTCATTCATTTATTCGATCTCTATGGCTATAATACATTTAAAGCATAAGTTATAATATGTTGAACGTAGCAAAAACGACAGGTGGGGAGAAATTCGTGTACAGACCCATGTACACTCTTGTACACCATGTACATTCTTGTATATGCATTTCTAAACAGCAAAGTAAAATTAAAAATACTTTAAAATATCCATGATGTGCCCGATTGTGTTGCAAAAAGTTTAGGCATAAATTGGTTACACTAATCAAGCAAATTTTATCTAATTCATGTAAACTAAAACATGTATTTTGAAATGCTCTTTTCCTAATGCCTTAATTTTTTTAATAGGAACTCTTAAATTGTATTGTTTAAAAGTTGTTACGTATTGGAACCTATATTTTTGGGAAGCATTGTGTATAATTGGTCGGTTTTATGACAGTAAAAGTTTCTCATCGTTATGCCGACGTGTATTATTTATTTTGTACACATATACTATATGATATTTCATATTTGCCTTCAATTTTTTTCTTGAAACTTTTTGTATATGAAATTGCCCGAAATAATTTTGCTGTCGAATGTACAACATAAACCAGAAATTTTCAATTATTGCTGAGCATTATATTATTATAAAGCATTGATTTCGTCCGCTTACTTATAAAGGGTCTAAAAAGTGAGTATTAAAATTTAATTTGAAAATGTAGCCTAGTATATACAAGAAAAAGCAAGTATAAAGTAAACGGTTGGGTTAGACAACATACCTACATATACGCAGCTATGAAAATAGAATCTATTAATAATAATGCATAAATGAAGAATAGTTTCAGTACATTAAAAAAAACATGTCCTGTGATTAATATTGTGTATGTATACATAATATTAGTCACAAAACAAATTTAAAGGCTGAGAGATTGCGAGAAGTTTAAGGGTATACAAGATAATAACACTTCAAATTATCTTTTCATGAAGCTGATGGCTTTTCGCATCCAAGAGTTGTTTTATGCGCTCCCCATTTACAAACTGTTGCCGATAGCGGACAATTCGTTCGTTCAAATTGGCATATATGCTCGCTTCTTTATAAGTGGAAAAGGACCTCCATTCTCCAGTTGCACAATGCGTGTCTCCATGGTCCACATCTTTGATAAATGTTCCAGACAGTAACTGTGTATATTCAATCGATTCTTCCTACGCATAGATGGATCCTGATTATAAATTCGCCAGAGTCCAATCCTACAATATTAACAAAATAAGTACATTAACACTTCTGCGAAGATACGTTTATATCTAATTATATTGATTTACTTTTGATGCCACGTTCCCATAAAACAAATGATACATTTGAACATGACTGTTATGCCATTGATTTATGTTTAAATATGTTCAATATATTTCTAAATTATGTATTATTCTAAAAAGAGGAGTTACTTCAAACCATAGAGTAAAGATACATATAATATAGCGTAAATATACATATAATATAGAGTAAATATACATATAATATAGCGTAAATATATATAAATATAAATATATTATAAATATAAATATAAATACATATAAATATATAGTAAAGGTATCCCTATACTCTATGCTTCAAACAAAGTTTATAATAAATGTCAAAAAGATTATATAATTATTAATCTATATAATTAATATAGATAAACAATTATATATCTATGATATAGAGTATAAGAAATATATAGAGATTAGACTCTTATTGATTTCATATACATTGCGTCATACATTTTCGTTAATGGAAAATTGTTTTATTCTAATAAATTTATTGTAAATGTGCAACAAAGTTAGTGTTAAATGTTTTTATTAAATTGATTTACATAAGAGTTTTAATTATACAATTTTAACATGCGTAAGTAAGTTGGCTATAAAATATAATTTATTGCCTGCATCTCTAAAACTGTTTTACTACATGAACAGTAAAAAAAATAAAAAAAAATATATAATATTAATTAATTTGTTCGGGTAACAAGTTAGTAGTATTGAACTGCAATAGATTAATATAATAGTCAAACCTCTATATATTTCTTACTATATATTTCTTACTCTATGGTTTTGACCATACCCCAGTAAGGATGGTTTTTTTCTGAGAGTAATGCAAATGTGAAGCCCTTCCTCATTTTTACTTGACTTCATACTTCTTTTCTTTCTCAACCCCCTACCCTCTTTTTCCCTTTTTTCTAAATTGTTCTCTCATTCTCTTTAACTTCTTCAACATTTGCCTCCTTCATCTTCTTCTCTCCACTATTTGATTTTTTCCTTATTTTTTAGTTCCTTTCTCCCCTTTTTGGCAGATATGGTCTTGACTAGCACAAAAAAAACTCCTAAAAATGTACACATTGAATGTCCATGTAAAAGTTAATTTATTCCCAGCAAAGTGAATTTTGAAAAAAGTAATTTACATACCAACACATGAAAATGTTATAATATATGTATAGATGATACATTTAAAGATTTTAAAACATAATTAAAAAGTTAAAATTATACTAAATACAACAAACATTGGTGTAATATATAATCTACTGTAAAGATTCCTATTACGATACTTATCATAGTAAATGAGTTGTGTTACCTTCGAGCATTCCTCCGTATTGCCTACGTAAAGTGGAATAAGCAACCTTTGATTGTTGGCAGGGGAAGTCCAGACCAGGTACGAACAATAGCGTTGAGGTCCCCGGTTTCAAAATCACCAAGTACATAAGTCGCCCGTAATTGATGCCCTGTGATATGAAAGCATTTCTCATGCACGGCATTCCATAGAGCTTCGTAAGTTTGTTGGTCTTTGGATGATAAATAAGAAAACACAAGCGGCTGCCACAATCCTATTATCTTCATGGATCACATGGGTGGTGTTCTCGTGTCAAGTCTACACCCTGTCGTGTTTAGACTTAAGTCGCGACTTGAGTCGAGAATGTGATTTGGTGTTCTCGTCTCAAGTCTGATGTAGACTCCAGTCGTGACTGTGGTTTTGGTTGGTCGACTCGAGTCTAAATTTACATAGAGAAAGTCGACAAGGTAATATACCTTGTCGACTTCCATTCTTCTCATTGTATGTCATGTAAGATGAATTATTTGGACGTGATGGATGCTTTTGATGCTTTCGATAATGCGCCTCGGCAATACAGAGAACGTATTGATGCATTTAATGAATACTCAGATGAAGAATTTCGAGTGCGCTACCGATTACGTAAACATTCTGTGGAACAATTGATCGGTTTGTTAGAAAACGATTTTGAAGTTTTATCCAACGCAAAAACAGCCCTTTCATTTCGAGATAAACTTCTGTGTACTCTGCGGTTTTTTGGCACCGGCAGCTTTCAAACAGCAGCAGGTGACTTGAGTGGCTGTCACAGGACATCGGTGTCAAAATCTGTTAAATACGTTTCGCAAGCTATTGCTAATCTTCGACCACAGTTTATACATTTTCCTGACGGACAGGACAAAATACACATTTCGAATAAATTTCAGGAAACGTGTCAATTTCCAGGCGTGATTGGAGCAGTGGACTGT
>JAUZND010063728.1:0-15597 GCA_034780555.1 Coelogynopora nodosa | reverse complement strand
CCAGTGTTCATGTATATCTCACATATCTCACACATGCAGCTAATATCCAGTGTTCATGTATATCTCACACATGCAGCCAATATCCAGTGTTCATGTATATCTCACAACATCCTGTATCTCGAACATGCAGCTAATATCCATTTATTAATAACGGGAACCATGAATCTAACTAAGCAATCATGGCACTTAGATAAATTAAAATGTATAGGTATACATCCTCAACTAATTAAATACAATTGAGAAATAGATATTAAATTTAATAATAGGGTCTTAATGTTATGTTTTAATGAAAATGACCATTATAATAGCAAGTATAAATAAACCTACTAAAAGCAGACTACAAACATTACACCCAATATAAAACTTCAAATGTAGTGAAGCAGATAGCTAGACATGCAAACAAGAGACGGAATAATACATCTAAAAGGAAAATAATATACATGCATGAAAGCGGAACACAATAACAATAAGCGAAATAACATTACATTTCGATTCCAAACAACATACAAAGCAGAAAAAGCTGGTTTGACAGATGGTAACCTATAACTAAGAGAATTTGCCAAATAAAGAAAGTAAAGAGTGAGACGATATGCGTAGAGAACCTAATAACATTTATATCAATGAAAATGTCAATAACTTGCGTCTCTGCATTACTCAATTCATGTAATGCACTATGTGTCTATAGTATATTATGTATTGCAAAAAATAAGAAATTGTTATATTTCCAGTAGAATGTGTCTATTTAAACACAAGTTATGTTACTTATCAACATATCTTTCAATTAAACAATACTATAACCTTCCACTGTGAAGAAGTTGCCACAATCACCGAATTTACAGCTGCTTTCAGTTTGCCCCGGTGATATCTTGAAACGCAAATATTTCAGTTAATATAAACACGAGCGACATCCTGTTTAGTCGCAGCTAATATTGTAGGTACCACAAGCGTCGACTACAATGTGGAATTGCGCAGCTACAGTATACCAACAAGTCAAACAGCTAAGACAGTCTACTCTACCAACAAATCTCGATGAAAAGGTGTGAGACGGTGAGACAGTGTAGCGACAGTAGCCTATTATATAACACCAATCGGTCCATATCCCGAATCATAGCGAACACAATACAGAAACTTCGACGTGTACGAATGTAATACAAGGATTTTATTATGAACATGGTGTAACTAATGATTATACATGTTAGAATATAACCATAAGTAATCATAATTACACAATGTTAACTTCAGAATATGATATTATCAATTTGAACACTTTCAAAATGTCTTGAAATTGCCACGGAATCAAATTGATCAATAAAACTATCAATATTTTGGAAGAGTTAGCAGATACATTTTATTGTCATGTGACAATTTTGTAATTGCTATAGTCTAAATGTGTCTGGTTATTTCAACTTATTCAAATTTACCCTTATTTAGAAGTACGACTTAATGATTAATGGATATTTACAACACAATTCCGTGACGCCTTTTTGTTAAATAAAACAGTTTAAATACGACAACATTGACCCTTGTGTGTGTGTGACCCTTGATATGCCTCCAAAGTACAATTCAGCATGCAGAACACATCTCAACTTACCCGTCGTCGTGAAGGATTGTGGCTCAGACGGCCGTTTTGCTGCTGACAGCGGTCGTTGAGCAAAACACAATTCATATATAGAGTAGGAATTTGGATTTATTTTAGTGTATCAGAGCACCAATTCTTCACGCATCTTATAAATATAGTCTCAACATTAATTTGATGTAGTTGAATAAGCACAACTAAATGTAATATATCACACAATATATATATATAATTGGTAACTTGAAAAACCCATCTATAGAACTTATATTGCACACTCGGCCGGTTTAAATTCTTCTCACAATATATTTATTGGTAATTACCATGGGTACCCTACCACAGAACAAACATCTAATTACAAACAAGAATCCAAGTAACCAAATTGTATTGATTAAAGGTCAAACAGGACAATATGCGGGGTTCGTACGCCCAAACGGATCAAAATAAAAGGGGTCTTTACCCTTTTTCTAGGGGTCCTAGTATGTTCGCTGATGACAACTAACATTATGATAACAATCAATATTGAGATCAATATTTATTAAAAAATATAATTATATAAAGCATGATTATCTCAATATGTAAAAAGTAACGAATGAATATCAAACAATCAACTAGTTCTTTCAATTTAGAGTTTATCTCTTTGGATAAAACATAAATTGACGCTTCTTTATCTTTCGCAGCACTCCTCGTAGCATTGGATTTAACCATATTTAGGTGAGTCAGAGTAGAATATATTGTAGAATAAGAAAAAGTAATAATAATTTATTATATAATGTAATTAAACTTTTAAGTGGTCGGACCATCTTCAAGGGTTCACAAGGGGCAGTACGAACCCTGCTAATGCATCGGCTCCCTCAGAATGTAGAACAAGAGAGAAACTGGTGTGTAAAAAATATGGTGGACGCATCATGCTAAGTTCTGCGAAGTTTGGTAGCAAAAGATATGTAATTGAATAAACAGTTAAATTTGTTATCAATAACCAGATTTATTTAGTTCAGAAAAACTATAGTAATTAGCTTCTTATTGTGAAAAACAGAGATGTTACAGATAGGAAAGTCGATATCAAAATAGCGACACGCTATACTGCGTCTTATAATCCACCAGGAGAACGAGTTACGCTTTATAAACAATAAAACTGAAATGAGCCCGATACGTGAAGCAGTGCCTCCTTATGTCTGTTATTTAATAAGAGACATAGGGAGGTACTGCTTCATGTATTTCATTCAACTTCATAATAAAGACTTGCTGACAACATTTATTATTATGTCCCGTTATATTAATGACTATAATGCAAAGTAACAACTTCCTTGTATCTTACACCTAGTATACTGTATGTCGAATAAAGTTTGTAATATAGCGATTGAGTTCAAAGGTGACTATTAAATGTTGTTCACAGTAATATCTACATCCGGCAATTGGTCGTCTCTAGATGTTAGTATCATTGTTAACAACGCCAAATTAACCCATATGGAACATTCTTCATATTGAATTCATTGTTGCATTGTTGTGAATGTAATTGACATCTGTATTGTACAATAGGTCTATCTGTAATTTGTTGCTTAGAGAAGAACACATACGTACGAATGAGCAATAGATATATAAGTAACCAGCAAATCAGAGCAGAGATAGGCAACTACAATAGTTGATCAGCATGCTACATACACAACTATAATCAGCCAATAGGAGCGCGCCCATGACCTAACAAGCGACCAATCAAAGGGCGACAGCCAACCAGCCAGATCGTAAGTAGATCAATCTCCATTCTGCCTAGTATTGATCGAAATCGATTACCTGCAAACTGGCAGATGGTGGAAGGCAACGTGTGCTGACACTGGGTCTAGGAGAGAGTTTGGGTGGACGTGGTCTTGCCTGGTTCATCGAAGGGGAGTGTAGCACCGAGGGGGAGGCACCAAACCGTGGCCTCTAATATTGGGACAACATTCAGTGCCAGGATGTTGGGTGGGTAGGGGAAGGGAGGGACGCACAAGCACCGTGAAAATCAATTTCATTTCACCGGGTATTCTGGAATCCATATCAATTATTCTCGTTTTCATTGCGGACGTCTGCTAGGTCTATACAAATGACTGTTAATTGATACGTCGAGTTTAGTACCTTTGTAACAGCTATAATTCCTTCTATTTATCCATTGTGTGAATATAATTAGAACGAATACAAGTGTCTAGTACACAAAAACGACTTTATTAATTGAATTAACTAACTTATCCTAAACACTTTCTCCATAAATTTTATAATAATGTGATTGTTAAGAATAACATATAACTATAAGATTTAAAGTTGACAGCGTAATGACTAAAAAATTTTGTTAGGAACTAACGTATTAGTTTATACTGATTTTAGGAGTAAATTTCTGATGCCTATGGATAGACTAATATTTTATAGAAATCTGTAGTTTGCGATGAGCAGCAGTGCCAGTAGAGAGTTCTAGGGACAGACTCACCTGTGCAGGTGCAGGCGGCGGTGGCGGGGGTGGTGCTTGACCCGCGGCGAACCTCCCCACAGGCGGTGGTGCACCACCATTGACGACAGACGGCGCCGGCTTGCTATTGGCGGAGGGCGGGGGCGGCACATTAACCGGCGCCTGCACCCCACTATTGGCCGCCGGGACCCTAGGGAGGGGAGCGCCACCACCACCCCCCCTAGCCGGCATCCTCACTCCGCCACCAGCGGGCCGAAGGGTGGGCATACCGTTGGCGAAGAGACCGCCCATCCCCCCACCCCCCATTGGGGCCATTGGAGCCCCTCCACCTGCGGGACTTCCTCCTCCTCCTCCCCCGCCTGTTGCTGGTGACTTGTTGGCTGCAGTGGGGAACACAGTTTGTTACAGGGGTGTCAAGGTAGGAGCCGGCCGGCTGTTGTAGCATTTCACAACAGATCGAATGTTGTGAAATTAGGAAGCGTTCTAGTTCAATATTATATCGCTTAGCTATTAAATCTTAAATTGCAGGTTACAAAAAACAATACTTTATTTTACCTCATCAGTCTGAAGGTATCAAATAGTTCAGATCAAATTTATTAATTATATATTTTTTGATTTCATGTAATTTCAGTAAATCTGTTACAAAAGAGAAACTGAGATTCGCATGTCGTGAGTTTCCTACTTCATATTAAGATTCTATCTAAAATCATTATTAAAATTTTCATAATAGTTAAACAAATTATAACTAGACTTCTTAGCCCTAGGAAAGTGGTAAATTGATAAGAACAATATCTTCTCAATATTTAATATTGTTCCTCTTTATAGCTTATATATATATTTTTTTTTATAGCGACATATTATGACATTACATAATATATTCAGTTATCTTAATCGCATTTTGTTATTTAAATTTATATATATTAAATGTTATTCAATTTATCTAAAATTATGTAATGTAGACAACCTTTTTGTATATACAAATGAACTATGACAATTTTAATTAATTTTTTTCGACAATTTGCTCATTTGTATTTGATATGGTATATTCATAATAATATGTTTCTTTTAAACTTGAAATAAAAACATTTCTAGATTGCAGCCTTGGTTCAATTGAACCTTTAATTTTTTTTAATGAACAACACAAAGTAATAAATTACAATGAATATGATCAATCTTCGTTAATATATTATTATTAATGAACACATAGATTAGTAAAAGAAAAAAAATCAAGCGAATAGGTAAACATTTTGGGAGCGGCACAAATGAGAAAGGAACAAAGAAGGTGAACATTAGTTAGTCATAATAGAACTAAGTGTTCTTTTCAACAAACAATATGCAGTACTGTACTAACCTCAACTGAAAATTCTTTAGTTATAATTGCATTAAACTAAAATGTTCTATGTGGATTATAAGTCTGTTTAGAGAAATATACATACTTTAATAATGAAAACACACACAATAGAAATTGAATTAAATAAAGTTCGTATCTTGTTGAATGAAGACCTGTACACAACAAACATGTATTATATAATATGTTACTGATTCATAAAAATGAAAAATGGTTTTACAATACTTCAATGTATTACTCTTTTAAACTTAAAACACAATATACTGTACAAATTAGTATGTTCAAACAACATACAGCGAGGCAAAAGTTAAATTCAGAAAGAAAGGGGGGGTGGTCATTCCCTGAAACAACCTTTACTCTTCTACTCATGCTCAACAAAGGAGAGTTAATACTCTGACTTGATTCCTCATTGGGCTGCTCAGTTAAAGAACTTGTTCTTCGTGGAACTGGAGGTTGTGACTTTGTTGAATCGAATAGCCCTGTCAATCATTAATGACATATTAGCTATCTGCTGACAAACGTTTCATGATAAATAAAAACAACGTAAGTAACCAATTATTTGGTGCGATATACTGCGCCGTTCTTAGTTCTAAATTGATGAAAAAATAGAAGGTATTTATAATTACAAGCCATAGCCTACGTATGTATTTCTGTCGCGTAGTTAAAAAGAATAGTGACAGACTTATTATCACTTTTTCATTGTTGGTATAAACTACTGTACAGTATACTATATATATAGTATAACTAATAACTGACAATAAGCCACTTATTGGCCGTTTCTAATTACTATACTTGTAATATATATATCATACAATTTAGAATGATTTACAATTACTATTTTTTGCATTGCCATTGCACGACAGTTGTTTACAAAGTATCTATTGCAAATAGGCGTACAATTGATTCAATCTAACACAGTTTGTAATCGAGTACTGTACTCGATCCGATATATTAATTAATAATCAAATATAATTTGCAATAAAACCTTCAATTAATCAAAAAGTTATGTTAGAAAGGAAACATTATCACAGCCCAGAAAAATTGTTTACTACATTAAACTAACAATATAGTTCACTAAGTATAGCGCATTATATCAAAAACCTAAATTTAGTACATTACTGTGAAACAGTAATAAAACTGCAAGAGCGTAATACTGCAAAGCGTAATATAATAAAGCTATGTGATATTATACGCATTCATGTATTACAGATATCAAGTATAAAACTGAGCACTTCAGTTCGCCAACATGAAGCATACAATATATATATATATGAATAGCATTAAGAAAAAGGAAGTAGTAATGTAACACAAACTGCTTAAAAAGAAAGAATTTGTATATTTCAATGCGCCTACATCCTTATAAAGCGAGAATATTACATACAAATGCTTGATATTGCCACTTGATAAAGCTAAAGACACTGACAATTTGCGGATTAGTTATTGGAATTATGGTGTTAATATTCCATTACTATGCTGGTAATAGGAAGCCTCCTATTTTTGAATATTATACAGTAAACAATTGATCGAAAATCAATATTCATAGAGCTGAACGGAGACATCCGCCAAGCTTTAAAATTCTTGGTGTTATCCGACTTATAGACGTCTGCATTAAAAATACACAATAAACACATTTTCCTATGTCACTTCCTTGTTATGGAAAATGAGGAAATTTCAACGACTACACGAAATCTAGATAAAATTAGTAATAGATTTATCTTTATACCTATAAAGAAATAATTTCTATTGAAGATATAAAAATAAATGATAAAAAAATTTATGATTGAAGCTTGTACCATTTTATATGCGTATTTACGTTCAATTTACATGTTAAACATGTAGGAAAGTTACGTTCAATTCACATTACTAAAATACATAACATTCACTCTAAAATCTCAAATATGTATATAATGACGCATATAATATAGTGTTGCTATATAACGTCATTAACTAATATGTGGGCAATAACATCATTCATAACTAAAATGATAATGTATTTTAAAGCAATTGATTGCACTACTTATTTTGTACTAAAAACATTTTATAAATACAACATACATATTGCCTAAATACAATCACCGTTACAAAAAACATGACTGTGTAATGCAGACTAAAAGATTCTGTAGGGATATAAAGAAAAGTATTAACAAAACAAATGATTATTAATAATGAATATTACCAAAACTTGTCTATCTTTACAAACCCAATAACATCCTGATAAAATCTTGCAATAATGAACCAATCACTCACCAGCAATCAATGGTTTACTCTTATCGACGGTAACAGTGGGCTTCAGCTTGAAGCCACCTTGGATCTGGCCCAGAAGAGCCCCCCTGCCATCTCCTCCCCCTCCAGCCGCCTTGGCCGAAGGTGCTGCTGCTTTGTGGGACATTGGGGGAGCGGGGGGAGGAGGGGGTGGTGGGGGCGGTGGAGGACCACTCATGCTTACTCTCTTTTCTAGTTTAGGTAAGTAGCCACAAGTCTGGAAATATTGAACAAAGACCATGATCAACACCAGAAACATACTGAATATATGGATGCCAAACATGCATCATTTCAGACAGCCTTGTGGTTTTATATATTTTACATTATAAATGTATGAATTGAATACTGTCAAAGTAATATTGCTGATAACCACCTAACTTGTATTATGAATATAGAAATATAAGTAGTATATTATAAACAATATTATATAAAGCAAAGCAGATAACTTGTTCTTTAAATGTATACTATTTTAATTCATGTTTTATTTATTTATATTTGATAAGTAGTATAGTAAAGGTCGATTCGACCACACCCCCTAACCCCCTCATTTTTTTAGGATCAGGATCATTGTGGATCATAAATGGTCCAAAAACTTTCATTGGTTATATCTTTTTAGGATAGTAACCTTAAAAAATCTAATTAGAATCTAATTACATTATAATACTATTATTTAATTATAAATATTGTTTTTAGACAGTTTTTTTATATTTTTGACGAAAAATGAAGTCATTCTTGTCATTTAGCATATAGCTTTTTATCTTTACAACTTATGACAACCAGACATGGTAAAATCTTAGATGACTCACTACTATAAGCAAAATCTTTTATACTACTTTTTTTGTTAGTATAAAAAAATTATACAAAATTATATATATGAGCTAGTGTCCAATTTTTGAAAATCGGTTGAAATTTAACGAAGTAATAGACATTTTAGTTATTTACAGCTGATTAAATCAATATATATTTTTTAATTTAATAGAATGAAATTAAATAGATAGACTAGTAGAATAGTTATGAGTCAGTGCTTATTTTTAGAAAAATTGGTTAAAATTTGACAGAGTTGTAGACCTTTTACCATTGTGATGTATTATGGCCATATATTGCAAGATGATTTCAATGAGGTTTTTTACGTTCACTCAGCTTGATTTTGCTACTTACAGATTAATTTCGATGAGAATTCCGACTAAATGGACCCAAATATCATGAATTTAAAATTTGGTAAAAGTTCATTTATATGACCAATCGAAATAAATTAAGACAATATATATAGCACGAAACAGATAGTCTAAACAGGTAGAGACCATCTAACATTTTAAAAATTGTAAATGAACCATGGTGTAAACCTTCGAAATTATTAGATAACCCTTATATACAATGATTACATTTCATGATAATTTTGAAAAAGTTATTTATATGACGAACTGGAATTAATTAAGACAAAATAGAACGAAATAGACAGTGTAAGTAACCATCTAAAACTTTAAAAAATATATTTTATTTATGAGAATAATAAATTATTTGCGCAAAACTACAAATTAAAATATAACATTTAAATTATTATTCTAATTGTACGTTTTGTATATAACCAAATGGTATCACAAAAGGACAATCTAAACATCAGAAATATGCTTAACATGTAAGAAAATATAACAATCATTGTAAATGAACCATGTTGGACATCATCGAAATTATTAGAAAATACATACACAATTATTGCATTTCATGATAATTTAGTGAAAATTCACTTGTATGTCTAATCGGAATTAAGTAAGACAATATAGAAAGAAACAGACAGTGTAAGAGACCATCTAAAACATTTTATAATATTTTATTTATGAGAATAATAAATGTTTTGTGCAAAGGACATATTAAAATATAAAAATTTAAATATTATTCAAATTTTACGTTTTGTATAGCCAAAAAGTATCACAAAAGGACATTCTAAACATCAAAAAATCAGATAAATCATACCTAACACATAAGAAAATTTAACATATTTAAAATGAACCAGGTAGTGGACTATTGAAATTATTAGAAAACACAGATAATGATTACATTTAGATCAACCTATAAGCAGCAAAATATAGGTCAGTATCCTCATTGAAATCAACGTGCAACATGTGGCCATAATACATCACAGTGGTAAAATGTCTACACCAGTCAAATTTCAAGTGATTTTTTAAACATAAGCACTGATTCATAGCTATTCTATCTTTTAAATTTCGTTCTACTATATTAAAAAAATAATTGATTAAATCAGCTGTAAACACTAAAATGCCTTAAACTTCTTTAAATTTTAAACAAATTTTAAAAAAGGGCACTAGCTCATAGCTATTTTGAATATCTATCTATTTAATTTTAATATATGAAAAATATACATATATGAACAAAATTATACTATTTACAGTAAAAAATTGTATACAAGATTTGGCTTATGTTGGTGAGTCATCATACTAAGTTAGGTTGTCATAAGTTGTAAACATCAAAAGATATAGACCAAAAACAAAAATGACATCACATATGCAGACCTGTTTACCCCAAAAGATTGAAAATTGTAACCTAGATCCTTATTTATCGTAAAATACCCCTTATTATCATACAGAAGTAAAAACACACCCATGCAAATCCAGTTAGTATATGTTGTGATAAAATGTAGATAGCAATGACTACCCAAGGTCTGAATACACTCTCATATACACTAATATACTCATATATACTAAATACAACAAGTAAGTAGCAAGTAGCAAATAGTAAGTAGAAACTGCAAAAGTGGGTTTCACATTACAACAAGTAAGTAGCAAATAGTAAAATTTATTTTAGTGACTCATCTATATAGCTTCAATGCACAATACTAGATGAACTATAAATAGATTAACTCAATCAATTTAGTGGGAATTTACTTGTTGCTATTTGACTATTTGCAACAAGTAATTAGAAAGTATTGTGGAACCAAAAGTCCTGAACTATTTGCTACTTGCTATTTACTTGTTGTATTGTATAACAGGCCACTGGTTTGCAGAAAGATTGAAATATTGAAAAATAGACATAAAAAAACTTGAAGTACAAAAATTGAAAATCATACAATAACACCCCCAAATCATAATTAGACACCCAAAATCGTAATTTTTACTCCTAAATTGTAAAAGTAAACAGGTCTGCATATGACGTCATTTTTCGTCCAAAATTTAGAAAATGGTTTACAAACAATATTTATAATTAAATAATAATTTTATAAAGTAATTAGACACTAATTTAATTTTTTAAGGTTATATAAACTACTTACAAATATGTGCAAGTAGTATAAAAATAGTTATATTTTATTTATGGGTCACCATATAAGAGATTTTAAACCATTTATGATCCATAATGATTTGGATCATAACAACATTTTTAATGTAGGGGGGTCAGTATGGTCAAAGGTCAAGTATCATGGTCAAGGGTTAAGTCAATTTGACTCTTCCTGTACTAATCTGATAAATTTTGTTTTAATATGAATACACAAGTTATTTTTTACTATCTTATTTAACCATTGATATAACAAAATGAAAATCATGCCAAATGCACCTATTAAGATTTGATAACTTTTGAGTAGCACAACTGCTACCCAGTCATTGTAGAGTTGGAGACAATGCTCAAAGTTATTCTGAAACAATACCCTAAGCATACTTGGCCACTCTATAATTGTGTTGAGGTATAATATAATTTTTTTGTATTAAAGAAATTATCATATTATATTAATAAAGGAATAAAATCAGACATAAATTAATTGGATAAAATAATATTAAGAAAAAGAAAGCAAAATTATCCTATAAATTAGCAGTTTCTTTTAATTTAAGCATGTGAGTGTCATAAATATAAATAAAATTATTACATTGGAAAGTGTTCTTGTCAGTCATCAGTTAACTCATGTCCAGTTAAGTTTACAAAACTTGTTCAATACTGATTGAAAATGCAAAAGTTACTTTTTAGATTTGTAAATATATTAAATATTTTAAAAAAATACTTTAAAGATGATTGCAAGGTCAAATCCACTACACTCTCTTCTAATAAATAAAAATTATATCAGAAATATATATTACATATAACATTAATTACTGTGTTGCAAAGTATTGACATATTCACTGGCTGTAAACTTTAATTATAATGCATATGGTTAAAATATGGTGGTGCAATGTTTTGTTAACATTAATGGTTGTAAAATATATATGATATAAAATAAAATATAATTACTTAACAAAATAATATACTTCTCTTATTAATATACTTGCCTACTAAGGCAATTTAAAACAATTAAAATCATTTGTAAATAGATTGGCCTTAATTTGACTCATATATGGTTGGAACTATCACATCATTATTTAATAGAAAATGCACTATTATATAAAAACTATAATATATAGTACATTGTAATGGTAATATTAGTAACTTCCTGCTGTCTCTTATTCATCTCATGGGATTTTGAATTCATAGTTCCTGTGTGTTGCCATCTTTGGATTTAGTTATATGAATAAATCATCCTCATTGAACTTTGTTTAGGTTACTGTTACCTTCATGTTTTATGTTTATTTATTCATATACTTTATTGTATAGTTTGTTTTACTGAAGTAATTATATGTAATTCTGAACTCTGTTCAAACCAAGTATGTAAGTCAGCTAGTTTTGTAACTAATTCATATAAGTTTTGTTCACTCTTAACAAATGTCTCCTCTGAAACTCTCTGGCTTTGGAACCTACAACATACATACATGTCATTCTTAATATGAATTTATATATTAGATTAATAAGTTTTGTTTCACATAATTTGCATTTGCTCTACCATAACAATGAGATCCATTCATTATGCTGTCATTCTCAAAAGCCAAATATTCAATATATTGTGCAATTAATATAAGGCCTTCTTAAGGATTTTAGGAAGGGGGTGAATAAAAATAGTATTAATAAATTCACATGTAAAGGTGGTAATCTAATTAGAAATAAGCGATAATTGCCTTCATCTGTCTGATATTTATAATTCATAATTTTATAAATTTTCAGCTGGTCATATTATATTTTTAGTTGTCCATATTTATTAATGATTTATAAGATGTCTATAATTATCAAAATTACATCATTTTTGATCATATTATAAATCAGGAAAAGTAGGATAAATTATATTTATGCATTCTAATTGTTACATTTTTTACATGATTTGGCTAAACTACAACTATTCTCAAAAAATGGAAATAATCAGTCAATGTCAAAACATATTAAAATAATTCAGATAAATAAGCAAAATTAATTTCTAATGGAATCATATCAGTACTGACTCTATATTATTATTCAATGACAAAAATCAATATATAACTTCATATATTTGTATGTATTTTATTTTACTGTTTACTTTTCATTTATTATGAAAAAGTATTGTTTAACCAAAACAAATAATATGTATATAAGAATTAGAATGCTAAAACAATGTTTATTTTTTATATCTTAATCTTATTTATTCTTAATTTTAGATTAATTTGATTTCAATAGTTTTTCCTGAATGATGGAAGACTGACATAACTGAAATATATTCTATAATTAGAAATGTCAACATTAGCATTAAAAATTATTAATGTTATTATTGTTTTTTAGCAAATATTCTATTTTTTGTGGATTTATAATTTAGTGGGTCCAGAATACCAAATAAGCACTGATATATCATGTCATGACTGAGGTGGATAATATGACATTGTGAAAAGCATCAACAATGTATTGCAATGGAACAAACTGCTCAAGAAACAAAACTTCAATCAGAAGAAGAAATACCAAAACCATTTACATTAAAAGACAGTTAAATAAAATGAATGGGGCTCTTTAAAATGAGAGAAATATTTGCTTACAAATATTTAAATATATACTTCAGCTAATTTTCAATTCAAGAACAGTAATTTTTGTGTAAAATATGTCCCTGTCATGAATAATTGCTTTAAGAAGCAAAATAAATTCAGAAACAACAAAGAAACTACGAAATATACTTCAAAAGTACGTTTTGCAATTCAATCATAAAAACTTACTTAAGTTTTAACACAAATAAATAATTGTCTCCTGCATATATTGACTAAAAAGTAACATGCTAAATGTTCGCCCTTTATATAATTATATATTCAATTTTTAACTAAAAAAACTACTAATAATATAGAATACTGGAATTACTTTGAAAAGTAGACAGGAACTGAAAAATACTTCTGAAATTTTAAATGAGGCGCAAGTAAAACTTTATATATCAATTAAAACTATTACTAATTATTAAATTATGAAAACTATACAAAAAATTATCTAAACCTATACGTTCGTTACTAGCAAGCTACGGATGCTATTATATAACATATACTTTCATAAACTTTAATAAACATTGGTATACAATCTGGAAATGTGTTACCTTTATTTTCAATTGAATTAAAACATCTGTATTGTCTTAAATTAGGAACCCTCGATTATCTGTAAACCTCGTATATCCATAAAATTGACTCGATCGGAACAGAGACATACGGATAAGCGAGGTTTGACTGTATATTACAACATGTAATATATATATGTATTAATAAGTAATTTGTATTAACCATAGGTGGAACATAAGTAGAAGTTTATTTGTTTAATAGTGAAATTATATTTATATAGTACAAAATGATTGTATATTTATATAAACTAAATGCTTAAAAATATTTTTAAAAGGATAAATATTATTATTAGTCATGCAAAAATATTTTTTTAAATACTAACCCCTAATATCACTAATCGCAATAGTACAACTTAAGCCCCACTGACATGAGCAACAAAATTAGGCAACTACAATATGTACTGTATATTAAGTTGCCCAACTAATTTTTGCTGACGTGCTTACACGGGCAACAAAGTTGGGCAAATAACTAAAAAATTGCTCAAATAAATTGCCCGTGTAAGCGCATAGGCAAGTTAGTAGGGCAATTTTTTGGTTGCCGACAAAAGTTTATAACAGTATCGGCTGATGTCAAAAGGTTGTGATTGATTGATTATTTGTTTACAATAATTAATTAATGTTTTTTACACTTTTTTTATAATTAAACAGACTGAATTTAAGTGTTTATAATTGAGTTAAATGTAAAGTTAACATTTAAAGAAATATTAGGAAATACCCTAATTATATTTACAAACTGTTTATGTTTGCTTAAGAATGTTTTTTATATATACCTGCAGTATATAAATATATATTTTAACATGTTAAATGTATTTTTTCCATTCTTTGTATAAAATGAGTAATGTTTGTTTCGATATATAACGCTGTATTTTATTGATTCGTTTAACGTGCAATTAAAATACATATATAATATATAATAGATCGTAAATTAAAATATACTTTATGTGTTAACTTTATACAATACCGAATTATTTATAATAAATATAACGCTTTATACAATAGATACACTTCAATACCGACTGCTCAATAATTTAAAAAAAATTGCATTCATTATAATTATTGTAAACCAATAAGCAACCAATAACAACCATTTGTTGAAAACAATTGCCTGGAAAAGTTCGACAGTGTAGAACTTTTGTAGGCAACCAAAAATTGCACAACAAATTTGCCGACGCGCTTACACTGGCAATTTATTTTAGCAATTTTTTAATTGCCCAACTATATTGCCCGTGTAAATCGCGTCATAAAATTGGTTGCCCAACTATATTGCTCGTGTAAATCGCGTCATCAAATTGGTTGCCCAACTATATTGCTCGTGTAAATCGCGTCATCAAATTGGTTGCCCAACTATATTGCCCGTGTAAATCGCGTCATCAAATTGGTTTCCCAACTTTATTGCTCGTGTAAATCGCGTCATCAAATTGGTTGCCCAACTATATTGCCCGTGTAAATCGCGTCATCAAATTGGTTTCCCAACTTTATTGCTCGTGTAAATCGCGTCATCAAATTGGTTGCCCAACTATATTGCCCGTGTAAATCGCGTCATCAAATTGGTT
>JAUZND010063717.1:0-17879 GCA_034780555.1 Coelogynopora nodosa | reverse complement strand
TTTTTCCAAATATATTATTTAATTACACAATTTTATTTTATTTGGCTTGTGCGTCAGTGGAATTTTATTTAATTACACGTTTATAAAGTTTGGTTTGGCAGATGGTTTCAAGCACAAATTTGGAATCATAATAAAAATGTAATAACTTAAAAGCAAACACACGTCTTCTGTTGCAACATTTTATTGTGGTTAATTTTACAGGGAGGGGCAATTCATGTATCCACTCAATTGATCAATTTATCAAGTCGTGTATTGAAGTTAATCAGCAATTTTGAAAGTTGTTTTAATTAATCGAAAATCTAAATTCTAAAGTCAGGTATACGTTGAATTGAATGTAAAACATGATAAAAATATAATTGACTTACTCCAATATGATTATATATATATATAGACTGTGTATCCAGGTCGTATAAATAGAGTAAGAAATACCTTCAATTGATCACTCAAAATTTGAGTGATCAATTGAAGGTGCAATCAGCGGCGCAATAAACAACCAGCGGTGCAATAAACACTCGTGTGCCAATATAGATCTCACATTTCTGGCTGATTGTGCAAATTTTTCAGTTAATAAAACTCGTGCATAGGTTCGTTCCTAATATGGTTCCATACACACTTTCATAACTAATATAACTCATCCAGTTTCGTTCTATTCGTAGAATACTGTATACTTTAAGTTATATATTTAATATAATATTATGATAAGATATAGTGTAAAGACAGAAAGATGCTCGATAATCAGCTCAGTCGGCAGTTAGTTTTGACGGACATATTTCGTCCAATCGATTGTATCCAGTACCAAGATTGTACACTCTTTATGTTTATAGTGGATGAAGAGATTGGATTAGTTAATATGTTCCAGTTAATAAGAATTTTCACATGAATACCTTTTACATTGGGCATATATTATTAATAAAAAGAGTGTGTGGTTATCCTAATTCTTTTTACCCGACAAATGTGCAAAAATATTTAACAGTAATATTGAGGAGCAATATTGAAATAATGAACAATATTATCCAAGAAGGCAAATATGTTAAATTCACAGGAAACATGATTATATAGTCATTAAATATTATAATTACTTATATAATAATATGTTTCCTGTTTATCTACTAAGATCTATGCATTTATAATTACTGGATTCCTGAGTCTTCAGTTGTTTTGCTATTGCATATCTCAAAATTTGATTATAAAATCAATTTGAAAAAACCCCAAATTTAAACAAAATAAAGGTGTGTTTTTTTAAATAACATTTCCACACATTGCATACATAGTTTTTACAATATATGTATATATGGTTTTATTTCTTCTACTCCATAATGCAAGAGAGAATCCAGGAAATCGCAATTATTAATATTAAAGTATTTGATAACAAGGCTGCGTTGACCAAAAAACTTAAGTTAAAATAGTATTATTTCAAGTGCCGACCGTTGAACCGAATAAAGTTATTTGCGCTCTAAGATTAAAACTGTCACTAAAGTAGGTAGATTAAGGAAAATGTCAATGCTTCACAAAAACATTGAAGTAATAATAAAAAAACATTTATATCCCAATTCTATTAATAGAAGAATTCATTGTACAGTAATTGTATGACTGAATTAAACTAAAGAATTTCCACCACTGTGATCTCAAACAATGACCAAGATAGACATGCACAGATAAGTTGCATCAATTAATCAATATAAATAATAAATCGATTTTCTTTAATACCACTAAATTCTAAGATCAATATCTTAACAGTACTACATAAAATAGGATGACCACCCAAGTAGACGCAAGCACGGCAATATTAGATACTCCACAGAGACAACTCACGTGCCAAAGCCCTACACCAGAGTCTGGAGGAGCCCCCCCCACCAGTCGAATAGCTGGAGGTATCGAGGTTCTCACAGCCACCACCCCCCTCCCCACTCTCAGGACCGCTCTCCCCCTCCTCATCATCCTCCTCCTCCTCGTCATCATCATCGTCGTCGTCATCAGAGAAGTCTTGGTCGTCGTCCTCCTCCTCCTCCTCGTTGTCAGGGAGACCGTGGGCGGAGGACGACGACGCCGGCAGCTGTTGCCTAGCGACCGGGGCTGTTGTTAGACCACTGGTGTCGGTGGCGGCGGTAGTGGCGGCGGCGTCGGTGGAGGTGGCGGCGGGTGGTCCTCCAGCTGGCTTGGTGTCGGTTGACTGCTGTGGGGCGTTGGTGGTCGTGTCCGACTGGGAGCTGGCGCCGGACTGGAGACACATTATTGGTGCGGAAAAGGATGCCAATTAAAACATTGGAACATACCTATACTAGAATGGGACGGGATAGGATAATATTATAGACCTACGAGTAAATTTCCAGCGTGGTTTCTCTTTCGCAGACGTGACGACTGAATGTTGGAGGTTCTGAGGGCACCAGGAGCGGAAGATGGAAGGCCGTACATGCGCATTAATTCTTCAATGGGCATCTCGCTCTCCTGGAATGGAATTTTGTAATAAACAATTGGTTTAGTTGTTTTTTATTATTTTTTAAATATCTATAAATCTAAATGGTTTTAAAAACAGGTCTAATATACAGTCTAATAAACAATTTCTGGAGTGGGTCACTCATTACAACGGTTTGACATATTCGGAGTTTTGCATTTTGACACATGATTGAACTATAAAACGTATGACAGTGATTTTTTTACTCAGTGGCTAATATACTTTTATATAACTAAAAAATATTATTTTTAATTTTTTCTTACATACAAAAAAAAATTGTGTTGTTATTGAACTCTGTTATACCCCCTGAAATTTCATACTTGCCGATGATATTAGGAGCTAAAACTTGCAACATTAATAAAAAACATGTCTATCGAAAATTGTATACAGTTAACTTGAATAATAATATTACATTATATTTATTAAAATACCTAACAATTTTAATTAATATTCAAATAGCATTTATACTAATTATAGCTTATTGATAAAAGTAGTATAATTATAAAAATATACCACACAAATATAGATCTTGTGATCTGGAATTAGATGCAAAAAGATATTTTCCTGACTCTATAGATGTATGTAGCATGAAGCTGATGATATTACATACACTGCTAACCAGTTTGACCCTATCAATGATCAATTGCTTAACAATGAGTGATTGACACTCGAGAAAAGAATGCATGTGACCTCAATACTAATGTTCTACGTTCAATGCTGCCTGGTCCATAGGGGGGAAGCATCAGTAGGCTACCCTGTGCAACAATTGTCCAGCTACTTTGAAATCGGGGTGGTGCCTAAAGCAATCAACAATGAAGAGGTCTAATCAGTTGATTCAAAGCTATGTTTTATTATTCAGCTGTCTCAGATGTAACCTCCTATTGCCAACACTTTCCTGCAAAGATTGTCGCATTGAGGTTATTTGATTCCTGTCCATTCCGTTATGAATCTGAAAGTATAGTCATTGGTTTCAGGGATGAGGCTGCGATACAACCCGAAGATAATTTTTAGTAATCAGCATTGTCAGATACAGTTTTGTAGGCGTGAAATTTTGAAAACTGACATAAGTTTGTCTTTTGATAACGGATATTTCACCGATTTTGTTGTCCAAAACCCCAATTTATTTTAAACAGGGTTCTTACTAGTCCAATATCCAAGATAAAACAGAAATAATATCCAAGAGAAATTTTATATATGTAATGGAAATTAGGGAAAATTCAATCTGGGAAATTTCAGGAATAGCCCGCTTAGCAAATCCAATGTCAGAATCAATGGCTTGCTTCAACTTGATGGAGCCAAGTTTTTGATCAACTATTTTCTTTTTGCTAAAAGCAGAACGGCGTTCATCCATTGCAGCTGTTGTAACAAATCCTTGTAGGAAGTTTTGTGAAAATTATCCAGGATATCAAGGGTGGTTAGGAACCCTGTTAAATATATATTACGAGAAAATTGTTTACAGTCATTTAAAAACTAAAAGGTAACAAATACTATAATATATCACAACTTTATAAGTGTAAAAGAATTATCTTTTGAAAATACTGATATGTTTTTAATAATATTAATTATAATTATTTTTTGTATAATAAGATACATATATTTGACAATCAGATTATAGGTAAAACAATATAAGTAGATTTGATGACATTAATGCAAAACATGTTTTAAAGACTATTTTATAATGTCGCATAAATTTGAATGAAATGTCATATACACATGAAAATTGATTGTTATCATTTTTCAATGAAATGTTATGATAATAATATTCATTAGAAAAAAATGGACACCATAGATAATAATTTTAAATTGTAGGTTGCATGTATCATAACACATACAAACCATTACACACTATTTTTGATCAATTTTATAGAAATATAGTCACGACACGGGTAGGCTACACATAATTAGGCTAAATCGTTTTATGCACAATAAAATATTGCATTGGAGGATACAATTTTCTTAAGCTATTTGGAGGAAAATTATCGCGATATTGATTAATAGGCATGATAAATTGGTTAGTAAAAGCATTTTGTATCATTAGACGGTTGACATAATAATATGGAAACCCTACCAAAATGTAAGAAGCGCAATACTCATTTCCTCATTAGAAGCACTTATATGTTTTTGATAATGGTACCGCTTTGATCAAGGAAGGTCTTTAGCAGAAGAATTTTTTTTAGTTTCATCTTGAAGCTTGGTTATACCTTTCTTTTCTCAAATATTCGTATTCAACACATTTGACACTCATTTTAAGCATCTTAATTTGACACAATTGCACAGAATTCTCTGTTATAATGAATATTAAGTGAGAATATGGATTTATAAATAATTTTCTAATACCCAGGCAATATTCACTGAAAGATAAACACGTCATTTGGTAGTGTACAAGAGGTTTAACTGCTAAAAGTTTTAGTAGACCTACTAACATAGTGTAGTAGGCTTGAAAGTGAGCAGTCAAGTGAGACAGTGTTGGGGCATTTATATGGGACTCCAATGCTACACTAGCATCCCAACATTGCCCAGGGGCTGTGTCGAATTTTACAGACGTATTGTATGCAATACGCACGACAAAATTAAAGCCTTGGAACGACCGATATTTTAGAAAACTGGTTTTATATTATCCATATATGGATATTCTACAGCAGCTGTCTTTGCGGTTGCTGATGAGTTGTGGCATACATAATGACATTGACTAACAGTACACCAAATTCACAGTTTCAAAAATAATTATAAGTTTTCTAAATTATCTAGGAAAGGCGAAACTATCGATTGCTGCAAAAAGTTAAAATACACAGAATGGATTGGTGAAACAAAATTGTAGGTTAATGTCAGAAACGAGGGAAGAATACATGGATATATTTATCCCGCTCATAAATCCATCAACATATTACAGAAGTATAGTCTTTAAAACGTTTCAAACGAAAATGTTTTAGATAAAAAGATCAACAACTCCCGATATTTATAGCCGTATAGTAAAAAGTGAAACCATTGAATGTGGTATAATTGTTGTTGTGTGATCTTGAAGTAGCATAATGACGTAGATTGAATTAAAATTGCACGATTTTTACATTTTCGTGAGTAATTTTTTTAATTTACGGGTTTAGATAAGCGAGCTTTCGTGAGTTCTCGTATGTTTTTCGGAGGCCATAGGAACTTTAAATTAGAACGACAAATTGTGATAAATATAATATATCTGATTGCGAGTAAAAAAAGAGAAGGAAAACACAACTTTGGGAGTGATAGACTCGGAGGTCATTAAACTTATGATAAAATGCTAAGCTAAATGTCATAAAACTTATAATAACACGAGTGATAAAACAAATACAGCAAACAATTCTAAAAGGTAGGGCAGATTTTGTTTTAAAATCTATTACCAGACTTACTATGCACAACTGCAATTTTGCATATTAACTTTCAATAATAATGTCTAGCATGGAGACATTATCTCATTAAAAAACTATAAATATTAGAGTGGCCTAAATTTATAAAGCAAACTGATTAGAAGGAATGATATTGAATTGGGGGATTCAAAAGCTACACGATTGCTACATAGATGATAATCAATCAAAATATATAAACAAATAGAATTTATTTGTTGACCTACACATTGTATGTATTGTATAACCGCAATTTGAGCATAATAAATTAAAAGGTATAAATAATAATTTATCGAGAAAATAGAGGAAAATGAAGCACCACATGTAATAATTCATCTAATTTAAGCACAGTAACTTGCACAATCGTCAACAAGACACACCTTTTTAAGATTATCGATCTCCTCGGCATCCTCTTCCCCTTGTTCAGCCTCCGCCTGAGCGATAGTGCTCTCGTCATCATAGCCACCGCCAGAGAGAACATCGTCAGTAACTTGGTATTCATCACCCGAGTCGTCAGTCGAGGACTCTCGGGATAAACTGCTGCAGAGTGGCTTGGCCTTGGTCCCAGTGGCCAAAACAGTTGTCACCACAGTGGAGGGCTTCATGTCTGACTCTGGCGGCTTGCGAGTGTCACTGCTTCCTGACATGGCGCTTGAGAGGGAGAGAGATAGTTGGCCAATTAACGGGTTGTGTAACAGTGAAATTGACTAAACTGAATATCAATGGCTAATCAAATTGTTTTAATTTAAGCTATTTAAACCTAGATTAGAAGCATCAAGGGGGTCAAAATGACAAACTGGTGTTTGATAGTTGTTAACTCATCAATAATAAAGAGTCAAAATATAACTTTCTCAAATAACTAATGATATCCATAATGCAAGGTAGGGTTGGTGGATTAGACAACACTCAAAAATTTACAAATGTACAAAATGTATTTAAAAAATCATCTAAATCTTACTAGTATTTTAAAACAACACTTGTAATATATTATGCTTTTTATAGATTTAATTTCACTCAATTTATCATGTGATTCCTTCACAGGCCTATAATTGACTCTTCAAAAAATTTGAGAAATATTGTTTTGCATTTTTGAGGAATGTAAAATTAATTTATTTCATACAATAACATGTTAGATAATTGTAGGTTCATGTTAATTCTGGATTAATAATAATAATTAATAAATAATAATTAATAATAAGCATTCTGATTATATAGGTAATACAAAACCCAATTATTTAATAAATGTATTGTTTAGACAGTATGACTATGTTAAAGCAATAAATGCTTGTAATAATGAATAATAAATGGTCTTGGATAACATTTGGTCTCAGTGATTCATATGGAATTGTATAAACATATGCAAACCTGCCAACCTTTCAATAAGTGAAATCTGGACATGTATATACTATAATATTCAGTAACATATGGTGACACGAGGAGCCAAACCTCTAAATCAGCTTATATCATTAAAAATATTCATGTTTTATAGCTAAGAATGCGCCTAAAAAGCTTGGAATTGCTACATATAAGAAATGTATAAAATGCAATTGTGCAGAACATGAAATATTTTTAATTTTAGAGCATGAAAATGACAGAAAGAGTATATACAAATTTTCAGTAGTCAAATTTTATAATTATCAAGACATTTTCTATAATATTGGGACAGTAAAAATTGCATTAAACATTAGAACATTTGGCAAGTCTGCATATGCAAATAATGCATTTTCCTATTATTACTGCACAGTCAAATTTAAGGCATTTCAGGATCTTGGTTAAATCTGAGGAACAATCACAGACATGCATTAAATTTTTTGCGATTTATCTGACTAACATTACTGATATTTTATTTAAATTATTTTAAACTCAATCTTAAATCATGAGCCATGTGTCCACTCAACACATTTTTGAGTAACAATTTCAGTCAATACTGAATCAATGATAATCATTTTATATATTTTTCTTAAAGGGTGTTGATTTAATATTGCAAAATTAAAATAAACCATTTTTATGATTATTAATAATATTTAGCACAAATATAACATATACCAAAATAAATATTTGGTGTAATTAAATAATATATATAAGTTTACATCAACAGGGTTGCCAAACCAAACAGAGGCAAAAGTCAGACACCTCATGGTTGCGAGTGAAGCAATCAACCAAAAAACTGCCATGAAGCGATGAAAATTTTGTGGGTCCTGATTTGTCCAAAAAAACAGGTCTTGCCTATATTTAATTTGTAGGGTCCAAATTTTTGCTGATTTGTCAAGAAAAACAGATATTGCCTATATTAATTTTTTAGGGTTCAGATTTTTAGTGATTTGTCCAGAAAAACAAATAGATGGTAACAGCATTATAGTTTATTCAATAGGAAATGCATACTTATAGAAAAAGCCAAATTAGATATTTATTAAATATAGAACTATAGTCATTAAGTTTGCATTTAAATACAATATATTGAAAAATACTACTATTCCAGCATATGCATGACCCCTTCAGCTTTGAGTTTTTATTATTTAGATCACATTTTCCAAAAAATATATCTATAGACTAAATTCTGGACATTCCCATTTGGCAACCCTGCACCAATATATTCAAAAAACCCATATGATTAAATAAAACATTTAATTTTTTATGATCACATTTGATACATAGTAAAAATAATACCATTTTCAAATCTTGTAATTTTTTTTACAGAGTTAGCATAGGTATGCCTCCTATACATACCTTACGATACAGGAGGAAATATACTTGAATAAACCCAGTTATAAAGAAATACAATTTATTATATTAAATTATAGTGGCATGTATATCAACTGACGTAATTAAATAATAATGTAATAATGAGGTAATTAAATAATTTTAACCACAAATGTAATGTAAGTATTGAATTAATGTTTTTGAGTTAGGAAAATTTATATTTACGTAGTATTTCATTACATGAAATACTACACTAAAGCAACACACACAATATAAGTAAATCTATAATGAATATTAAAAGTGATTAGTAAAAACAAAAAGGTTTTATCATATGTGTATAGTTAAGTTAGTGCAAGATAGAATGTAAAATAGAATGAATGTTAAATAACAATAAATAAAATTGTTCAATATCGCTCTAGAAAAGATAAATTAGTTAAATTATTCTATTTTGTTGGCTATTTAAGCTATCATTGTGTATCATCAATTTGTTGTATTTTTTAAGATATTATGCTATTTATTCAGATATGTGTATATATAAATTACTGAATAAGATTTATAAAATATTATGTATAACATTTTTAAAGTATCAAAAGTTAAAAAAAAAGAGTTAAATTACATAATTCAGAATTATTGTTTACAGTAAAATACATACAGTTGAATATATAATTTGATTTTATATATTATTAAATGATTACTGAATTAGATTATTTAATAAATTAATTAGGTATGTGTTAACTTAATGTAATTATATGTTTTTTGAAATTAAATATAATAATGATTAAAAGTATAGAATAGTACACTTATAATATATGTATAAATAACAATGGGGCTGATAGAATTTAAAAAATAATTTGGTAAATATTAATTTATAGTCAAAAATATAAATGCACTTAGTGTACATAAATCAATTATATAAGGTAGCAAAACTAATATATGTTATACTAAGATATTGGGAAATTTATATATATATAAATAAATCTTTAAAACATATAATACATTGTATATAAATCAAAAAAGGAATAATTTTAATTTAATATTAGTAGAATGTAGTACATCTGTATTTGTTATAATGAATATAATAATATCAAACATTAACTAGGGTGAGTTCAGTAGAATTGAGTAAAATGTCTATTAACAATTTTAAATTAAATATTTATACTCCATTTAAGTAGAAACATAATTAATCCTGCAATCCATCTATTAAGGACATATTCAGAATACTTTTGTAATTACTCCATAATCAGGGTAGCCATGCTGGTCAGCCAAAAAAACTCAAGTACATATATAAAATTCAAGTACATTTTTCCATATAATTTCAATTTTTCTAACTATGTTGTAGGTACCTATGTAACTTCAAATGATCAAAAACATGTTTTTAAGACAAGAAAAAATGTTTTATTTAACATGTACATAACATAAATTCATATAAAACTTCTCCACTCATTCCAATCTTGATCCTTCTATTATTTTTTATATGAAATGATAATAAAAATAAACAAAATTGAATTTAAGATATAATTAAGTATGTAAAACATATTTCAGAACAATGTTCTGTGAGACCTTTTCATATGATTTATCTGTATTAAAAAATATTTTCTATATCAATTAAAAAATTCAAGTACACAATTAAAAATTCAAGTATATGTGGCCACCCTGCATAATAGACTATATAGAATAGTTAAACCAGCTCATATTTAAAATAAAAACTTGTCCAATTAATTAATATGGAATGTATCCACAGGCTAAAAGTGAAATATAATTACTAGGACTAGGTTTTAAATTTTATTAATTTAAAGTATGGATTCCTGTAATATTTTTATTAATTTTTTTTAATTGGTTTATTATTTAAGTTTTATATATATGCTTTATTTTATACTATATATATTTATAAAATAATATCAAAAAAAATTATTATTATGAAATAAATATAAATCAAGACAAAGAAGAAATATAAATCAAAATATTAATAATTTGTTTTTAATAAGCATATTTTATTTATAATATTGTATATAGCTTATAGATAAAAAAATAAAACATAATTAAAGATAATATTAAAGCTATAATGTATAAATAAACATATTATGAAAGGTTATCTAACACTTTATCAGTGATTTTTTTCTAACTGTCACTCAGAATATATTTCAAGATCTTAGACAGTTATTGTAATGATGTTATCACAATACTGCTTAACTAGACTTTACAGTTGAACTATTATATTATTAGCTAAAGGTAATAGGTATAGACTTATAGTAGTAAAAATATTATTTTAAATTGTGAGATGATATCTAATAGTAATACTAATAGTAAAACTAATTACTGACAGTGTCAGTAATAGTGATACCATATAGGTATAATTAAACAGCTGGGTTTATTAATATTATAAATTCTATAGAATTGTTGCCAATATTAAGAATTGTAACATTAATATGACACAATACTGAACAAGCTTTTTATGAAATTGAATATTTTTTATTATTGAAAATCAAATAGCCATGCCCATAGGCAAATTTAGCAAGATCTAAGACTACTCAAGTCAATTACAGCTATTTCAAATGTGAATCGATTGATTTATGTTACTACTTACATTTTAACAAGAAATTTGGTAAACAGTAGACAAAAAAGGTATAAAAGCTACATAAAGCTACATAAATAGTCCTCAAAATTCAGAAAATCGGTCATTTAATATCTCTGTGGAAAATTAATGTGAGACAAAAATCATGAACTCTCTAAAAACGTTTTTGAAACTAATATCTAAATAATTCTTCGGACCGAAGATACCAAAATCATACTAACATCAAAAACGGTTCCGAAAATACATTTTATGCGACTGAGCGATTCAAGGAATCAAACACATAAAAACTAAAATTTTACAAATAACATTGTCAAAAATTGTCATACTTATAAAGAATATACTTAAATAAAATAGTTAATAGTAAAAATAATAGTTATAAACCATTACGACAACTAAAAAACTGTAAAATTTCTTTTTTTTAAAGATTGAATCCTTTTTTGACACAATTCAATATTAGTCCAAACTTTATAACATGTGATGCATTAAAACAATTTAATTTTAATTATCTGTTAAAAAACATATTAAATAAATTGTTAATAAACATATGTTATTGCTTTTAAAATCATATTTTCATAATATATATTTTTCTCAAATGTATTACATCTATTTGGTGCTTTCTTTATCGTAAGTGTTATCACGTTTGTTTAATCTGTTGCATAATTTTTTTTAATTAGGTAGTAATTATTATAAAATTTGCTAATTAATATCAAAATTTAAAAAAATTATTTTACAAATAACATAACTAGTCAAAGACTATTAATCAAATAGCACTATTATTTAAAATAATATGACTTACATACATAAACATATTTTTTAAGTTTAAAAAAATATATTATCAAAAGTATTCTCCAAATTGCATTCGAAGACGGGTACATAATTTTAAAACGTAACACACTCGGCACAGGACGTTTTTAAAAGTCACGTCTAGATAATATTATAATCGTAGCTGACCACGTTCTTATAACTTTAACTTAATATAACTATAATACGTAAACTTTATTGAATACCAAAAAATCACTTTATTCTGCTAATTCTCACGATTAGTAAATTCCATTATTTTATGATTTGATAAAAATATAAGACTGTTATATATTTTTTAAATAATTGTGTAACATTATTGGAACTAAAATATTATTAATTTTTCTTTTTATAAAATATGAACAAAAACAAATATTTTTAGGAATGTTTCCAACAATAAATAAATATATAATGTTACATCAATAAATGCATTATTTTAGATAATAGTATATATTTATTCCAATTAAATGAAACAAAATAGTTTATATTAATTTTTGCAATGCAAAGCTGAAATATACAACTTTACTTTGTGGTTTGAGAACTTTAAAAAAAGTTTTATGCGGTATCCACTACAAGTTTTTGCTATAGTAGACCTAATTAAAAAAATATTTAAGAAAAATGGTATCCATAATAATTTTTAAGCAAAAATCAATACTTAATTCTCAAGCAAGCTTTAGAGCTGTCTAAATAGCAAAAAAAATTACTTCAGCCTATCACAAGAGAGTTCACGTTAATATTATAGCACTGAATTCTTTAAAATACCTCTGTGAGTCATTTAATAAAGTGCATCGATATACGTATATTACCTCAAAATACTTCGGATTGTTATTCAGTTCAATAAAATTTATTCATGGCTGACTTTATCTTGGTTAACATCCTCATTGCACAAAAGAAACTCGGAAAAGCTGGAAACAATATTCGTCACACCTATACAATTGTGACTTGCAGATTGTCGGTAAACATGTTTGTGTTGGATTAGCAAAATATTTTACTTCATTGTGGATACGACTTTTCTATAAATTGCTAAGTAAAGTCAAAATTAATATTGATAATAAGTAAGAATTTAAGCAAAATTTTGTTTGCTTGTTTGTAGATACGGCCGCTGATGTCGACTAAGATTACATCTTTAAAGGGCATTCGCGCTGTACTTATTTTGTGTTTGCTTCAAAAAAGCACATTTAGCTGAGTAGTTTAGCTAGTTTATTTATTACTTTAGTTTATTAATTACCAAAAAAATTAATATTTACGTTATTTGTTTTAGTCTGTACAAATAAATCTAGTAGCTTTAACATATAATTATATTTACTATCAACATACTTGAAATAGAATAGACAATCTCTGCAAAATACAGTGCAGCTTATTAATTTAGATATTATAATAATAAAAAAGGTACATAAATTGTTTACGCGTGTACGCAGCCAAGATGTCCGCGGCAATCAGCATACATTAAATGTGCCAGATTTCGTCGCCTAGCTATTCGCATAATACATAACGCATCATTTCCTTGGTTTCTGGGTTATTGTCATCGCTGATATTTCTACAGGAATGTGTTGCATTCTGTAGCACGGAATACTTATACAAAATACAAAGACTTTAATAAGATAGGATCTCAGGCTTTCAGTTTATTCCCATATTTACAAACTGCCTAATCTCTACATAATTATATGAAATATTAAGCCTTCAGGTGAATCGAGCTTTAAAGCATGAACACATATTCACACAATTCGAATAAAAGATAATGACTTATTCAGAGTGAAATAAATTCATGTTGGCCCTATTCCATGGAATAAAATATATAATTGCAATTATATATATTTTATAGTAATTTTAGAACATTCTCATAAGCTACCAACGGTACCAAACAACTGAGAAAAAATGCTTTTCCGTAATAGAAGAAATAATATATAATTTGACAATTATTGAACAAAAGCTTTGAGCACAATCAGAACTAGACAGATTACAAACATAATATTATACTAGTGTATAGCTAATCTAATGGTTATGCATAGGCCTATCAAATACGACAATACCACTAACTTAATATAATACAACTCAAGTCTACTCAGGAATGACGTAGGAAGAAAATTACTTCTGCCATTTTCAACCAATCCAAAGAATTCATAATCTATAATGAAAAATGATTATTGGCTATCTATCAGAATTTAGATTCATATATTTGTCTCTTGCACAGAGTATTGGTTAAATTAATAGTTTGCTGTGCATCGGGAACTTGTTTAGCTTAAAATTAGAATTAATGAAGCAATGTTTGCAATATTCGGTGCGGTACTGTAGGAAACTATAGGATAACCCAAATGCTAAAAATATTTAATCTATAAAACTTAAAAATAGCTAATAAAATACGTTTGGAAGATGATCATTAAAAATATTCAGCGTAATAAATTATCACTTTTTATCAACTTAATATGTTAATTATAGTTAATTGACTATAATTATAACAATATGATTTGAAACAGGACTAGACAAGACATCGACAATATTTTAATATCATCTTTCAAGAATCACTTACATTCTTATTCAATATATTCCAAATAATTTGTGTGGTTGCCAATAACGTATATATTGCGATGTCATGTAAGTTATCACAAATTCAATTGGCCCATATTTGTTGCTAAATAGACAACTCACTAACTAGTGCGCGATTAGAGAAAAAAGAGATATACTATTTAGAATCGCCCTGACTGATATACTATTTAGAATCGCCCTGAAAATGATATACTATTTAGAATCGCCCTGAAAATCTTCTTCTTCTTTTGGCAGCCCAACAAAAGGTCGATGATATAACTGTGATGCTACAATACACAGGAGCGAATGTGGGCCACGTGGTTCGTATTTGAACGGCAGAGTCGTCTGCACTGGTGGAACGTCTAATCTTACTCGCGCTGATGTCAAGCGTAGTCTTTTGTGAATGTTCGCGTAGTCCCGGTCTCATATCGCACTCTATCTTTTTCTATGTGATGCGGCTCTTTCCCACTCATTAACTCCGGAATTTTGTATGTGACTCGTCAGGACCGCTTTGAACCGTTTTGTTTTCTTCTTCCGTGGCTCAGCTCTACTCAGAAGACCGCTTTGGGCATAAGGAAGCCTGACATGACCATCACATCGAAATTGGGATGTCGTGATTATACTAGAGCTTCTGTGCTGACGGTTTGGTCTTTTCCAAATAATAAATTCATTTATGTCTAATCTTAAAAATCGACACAATTATTGGCCAAAATGATGGATAATTTTTAACTCCATATAGGCTAAATACTAGTGGGTTCATTTGACTCCCCTACCCTCCGTTAGATAGACTTCCAAGAGCGACTGATGATGCCAGGATTTGACCGAACTGTATTCATCACTCCTCGAGTCATATGGTATGCATAAAAACGCATTGTTTAAGAATATTACAAAAGAATCATACTACATTCTGCTCCCATCATAAAAACCTTTTCCTCTGTAACCATAGCAGCGTAAATTCGCAGAACAAATCAATAACGAACAACACTAACAATAAATATAATTTTAATCAGTTTAAAATCAATGAAAGACTGAATCAAAAGTACCACACACACAGAGGCTATGTTGGAAAGCTATGTCAAAATAAATTACACTTTTAACAAGTAAACATATATACAAATGACACGGACGGACAAAATATAGACAATTGAAAATCCAAAGGAGCTATTGCAGGGCATCTATAGTTAAGATTAGTAATGTTGTTGAGTTTACTCTTCCAGTTGTAAATAGCGAATAAGTTTCCTGGGAAGCGGAAGTCTGTTGATGTGCGTCACAATACTGGTATCCATGGAAACTGTCAATAAATGCCGCCGTAAACAATTGCTGAAAACAAGACGAAAGAGAAAGTTACAGTGCAAAACAAAAAAAAGAAGGTGATATAAACTATTGATTTTTTAATTAACATTTAATTTACTTAA
This sequence comes from Coelogynopora nodosa, assembly GCA_034780555.1. NCBI lineage: Eukaryota > Metazoa > Platyhelminthes > Proseriata > Coelogynoporidae > Coelogynopora > Coelogynopora nodosa. The sequence continues at coordinate 2,045 of JAUZND010063717.1, read as the reverse complement.
TTTGCAGAAATTAATACTCTGTGATATTTTATTGTTGCTAGGCGCCGCTATTATGAATTAAACACCCTTCGCAGTGAGTGGATTCGTGGGTGGATCAGTAGCAACAAATTCGGTAAGTATGATAAAGTAACACTTTTCGACACATGCTATAATATTCCATTGTGACATTTCAACTGGAATGTCAGGCGGCAAAAGTCACACCTCGTTACGACGGCCAGACTGATTTGATTGGACAAAAAAGGACGAAGTTAATTACTTTCGATAAATATAGCCGAAAATTAAGAATCATTACACATAAGAAAGAGAAAAGAAAGAAAAATATGGACAGAATTATATTAAAAAAATGTCTGTCCATATTAAATTAAGCTAAGCATAAAATAAGAACATTTTAAAATATAAAATAAATAAAAATTTGAAGAGGAAAGGGAAATATTTCGTAAGAAACGATGACAATTTTCGGAAACGTTGACAAAAAATGATAAGAATATCTATCTCACGAATTGATAAAGATGACGAAATATGATATTTGGATATTATAGTTAAAATGTATTACACACGTATACATCTATGTAAAATGTGTACAATTTATTATTACTCATATAAAAACTAGGTCATTGATTCTTGTTAACGTATATTCACAAAAAATAGAAATAATGTCGATGTAAATTGTAAATTTTGTAAAATTGTAAAATTTGTAACATTGTAAATTGTAAATTTAATCATTAACTATTTTAATATATTCTGTCAACGAAATGTTTACGGCTATGACCTAATAAATATAAACATATTTTCGTATTAGGTAAACTATATCATACTTAAATGAGAATTTATTAATTTTTTTAAATATAAAAAATATTTAAAGAATATCAAATAATATTTACAGAAATGCCCCGGGTTATCGTGCCTCAACAACGTTAAGACCATAATTACCACGCACAAATAACAACAAGTTTCTCGTCTTCATGAACAACAACAAACCCCTAGTTACCATATACTAACAAACACCTGGTCGATATACATAATTAAGTCCCTAGTTACCATTCATCAACAACACTAAGACCCTAGTTACCACACATAAATGACAACACGCTTTTCGTTACCATGAACAACAAAAAGCCCTTAGTTACCATGTAGGCCTACCAATAAACACCTGGTCGACATACATAATAAAGTCCCTAGTTACCATTCATAAACAACATTGAAACTCTGGTTACCACGCATAAACAGACACCCGATCACTATCCAGCAATAGCAACAAGCCCCTAGTTTCTATGTACAGAAAACGATTAACTACTTTTCTTTATCAATTCCAATATATTGGGATGTGCATGTACAGTATACCGCACATGCACATCCATCTGATTGGTCTGTAGTGGGCCATTCAAAGATTTAGAAAATAATAAAACGTAGTTGTACTCCTGTTTGACCGCTTCAACGTGAGATTGTTTAAGATAAGTCGCAATATACCAGAAGTTGTCATGAATTTTCATTTTCTTGCACCACACTGAAACTTTATTGCTATTTCTAAGTCAGGAAACATAAGTCTATACAGCCTTCCTGTATTTTTGCAACTATTAAATGAGCTGTGAAACTCAACAATATTGAGATAATAAAGAACACATTCACGTAACACACTGCTGTTATTCTTTTTTAAAAGTTCATAATATTCCAAAATTGAGGTCTTTTTCAAGAGTAAAAAAACCTTATTAAAATATCAATAACTTTGTGGAGTCTTTAATTAAAAAATTCAAATTCAAGACTTTTCAAGAATGCGCATGTAACAATAAAAACAAGCCCCTAGTTGCCCTACACCAATAACAACAAACACTTGGTCGCCATGCACCAACAACAACAAGCCCCTAGTTACCATGTACTAATAACAACAAGCCCCTAGTTACCATCCACTAATAACAACAAGCCCCTAGTTACCATGCACCAATAACAACAAGCCCCTAGTTACCATGCACCAATAACAACAAGCCCCTAGTTACCATGCACCAATAACAACAAGCCCCTAGTTACCATGCACCAATAACAACAAGCCC
>JAUZND010063706.1:0-17880 GCA_034780555.1 Coelogynopora nodosa | reverse complement strand
TCTATCTTATCATCTATCTTATCATCTATCTTATCATCTATCTTATCATCTATCTTATCATCTATCTTATCATCTATCTTATCATCTATCTTATCATCTATCTTATCATCTATTTTATCATCTATCTTATCATCTATATTATCATCTATCTTATCATCTATCTTATCATCTATCTTATCATCTATTTTATCATCTATCTTATCATCTATCTTATCATCTATCTTATCATCTATCGTATCATCTATCTTATCACATATCTTATCATCCATCTTATCATTCATCTTATCATCTATCTTATAATCTATCTTATAATCTATATTATCATCTATCTTATCATCTATCTTTTCATTTATCTTATCATCTATCTTATCATCTATTTTATCACTTATTTTATCATCTATCTTATCATCTATCCTATCATCCATCTCATTATCTATCTTATCATCTATCTTATCATCTATCTTATCATCTATCTTATCATCTATCTTATAATCTATCTTATCATCTATCTTATCACTTATTTTATCATCTATCTTATCATCTATCCTATCATCCATCTCATCAGCTATCTTATCATCTATCTTATCATCTATCTTATCTTCTATCTTATCATCTATTTTATCATCTATCTTATCATCTATCCTATCATCCATCTGATCATCTTTCTTATCATCTATCTTATCTTCTATCTTATCATCTATCTTATCATCTATTTTATCATCTATCTTATCATCTATCCTATCATCCATCTCATCATCTATCTTATCATCTATCTTATCTTCTATATTATCATCTATCTTATCAGCTATCGTATCATCTATCTTATCATCTATCTTATCATCTATCTAATCATCTATTTTATCATTTATTTTGTTTTATAATACCACAGTACTACAATTTCTTCAGTTGAAATGTTGTCGTAGTGTTGCAAATATGCACTCTTATCCTTCGTAAGTCATCAGTATTGTTAACTTGATAAACAACAATAATTGTTAGTTTTGAGCCAAAGTTTTAACGTTTTTATTTAAGCCTATACAATTATTTTACAAATAATAATATTTTATTTTGTAAAAAGTTTAGATATTTGGAATTATCTAAAAGATTTCCTAAAAGATTTCTAAATAGTTCTAAAAATATCAGTTAATTTAACTGATTTTATTTAAAATTCAAATGATCCTTTTACAAATTTTAATATTTTAAACATTATTTTGCTTTGCATATGGTACGAATTTTTTGCACGATTCTGTCACGCTCTAAAGGAATAAAAAATCCTCCACAACAGTTCCAACACCTCATTTATTTGTTCAGCTTTTTCCCATATTTATTATAGTTTATAACATTACAAAATTCGTTCCCTAAAAACGGCATATTGCTCTGTCAGATTACAAGGTAAACATGAAAACATTTTCGCATTTCTTAAGAGGATCAGACAAAGTCGCCTTATTAGCTTTATGTTTATTTTCGGAATCAATTAGCAAAATATGCACCATTGCAGTTGTACATATTTGATAACATTTCGAACATAACGATTATATGTTTAATTGTTTTTCAGACATTAATTCGTTATATAGCTGTCCCAATAATGGTAATACAAATAACAATGTTTATCAATGCAAAACCGAAAAAATACCGATTTTATAACATAGAAATATTTGAAGGCGGCGTTGTATTTATAATAAGGATGTTTTGATTGATTGAACGCTACATTTAAGTTTTAACAAGACAATTCCTATTAGTTAACATTTTTTAACTAGATACACTTCTGTCGTCTGTTTTATGGAAATATTTACCGAAAAAGTAATTGTTAATGCCAATTATAAAATTCTATGCAATGTTATTAGTGTGCGACTTATGAGTGTACACTATATCATACTAATTATTATTATCCCTAATTTATAACGTTTTCAAAACTTTTTGTAGACATTTCCTATTATAAGTAACGTGTTTACGTATATTTCACTTCGATGCCTTTTATAGTTGTATTCTCTCTACTTTGTTGTTTAGTTTTTAGATTATCCGAAAAATGGGGGTATTATAGTATTGTCTATTCTTGATGATTTAATGTCAAATATACTAAGTGGGCTTTTGTTCAACGTTTTTAATATGTTATTAATACTTTATATTATTTCTTATTTAATCAAATAATAATAGCATTCAATACATTTTCGCATATATGTATAATATATAATACTTTTAATACTTCGAATTTTCGAAATTGTAGCTCTAAATGTAAGTCTTGCAAGTTAATTGATCGATTACAGGCAGACAAAAACGTTCGCACGCAGATTAGCTTTTTCAATTATTTACATTGAAATATATGTTTGGCACGTAAAACTATGTACATAGTAATTTTAATCGGTCAAACAAAAAGGCAATATTTCAATGTTAATTTAGAGATATTCTATATTGAAATATACAATTTCTGTTGACTAAATTAAACATGTGACTAGCATAACCGAAATTACATATGATTAATATAAGTTTTTATTGTATCCTGAATAAATCTGTATTCTGTAAACACTCAATTATTGCAATGAGTTGCAATAGCTGGTGCAAAATTAAGAAGATTAAAAAATAGCCCATAATGACGACGATATTATCGTTAGAATGTTTAACTTCTCCTTAATGATGTTTATAGTTCAGGTGAAATAAGGTTTGACCTAAAACTACAATACTGTATATTGCAACAACAATCTTTACCAACTGTATTTTTACAAGGATTAAAAATCGATAGTTATCCAAATAGTTGTAATCGCCATTAATTGCATATTCTAAAATTACTGTCGTTTGACTCCAAAAAGATTATAATTAATAAAGTTTATGTTTATCTTAAACCAAGCATATTAGTAGTAGGAGGGTTGTAGACTCTGGAATCGTACTTCTTTATATTTTTTTATTCTGAATTATAAATCTAACAGTTCTTCGCAAGCATATATACATAACAAGTCAACGATACGAATGCAATCTCCAATTTAGAATTTTCAGCAAGTCGATAATAATCCCAACTGTAAACAGAAGTTGTAAGACAAATAGCATATTTTCATGAGTTTGATAATTTTTGGTTACATTTTTCTACATAGGCTACTATCTGTAATTTACATGATTGTATGAAAAAAAATATTTTTTTGTTATCTTAGTCTGGTATTTACATGTGCCAATTTAAATACCGTTTTTAATTCAGAGTTTAGCTACAGCGATATTGAAAATTGTGGTTTCCGACCCTGACCATGGATTCTCCTGAACTATTAACGTAGGTCAAATCAATATAGACAAGGTTTCTGCCTGATTTTTTATGTGGAGGAAATACTCATTACCAGTTCGTATTCAGTTATAATTATAATTTCATATATTATCATATATTTTGGAGCATGAGTGAGTATTTTTAATAAACTCAGTCTTGGCCGATGGTTTTATTTCCATCCATATTCTTCTTCCATATAGTTTCATCCATCATATAGTATTATCGGTAGTTAGTTCTTAAAGGAAATAGGTGAACTTGCTTTTGTAAATATGTCCCGAGACAGAGCATTCCATTATCTGATGGTTGCAGCAGAGAACAAATGAAGATGAGCGTTGATACTAGACAACGGAATTTAAACATGAGAATTGTGTTCTCTGCTATAAACATTGTAGCGGAATGAGGGGATTTTGATCAATTCGTTAATAACTTGAGGCGTTCACATTACCAGGCCTTTACTGTACCTACACTTTTGAAGCGTATCCCACTTTAAGTTGTTGATGATTGCTGTGGCATTGGTTGTAAGTCGATGATCTCCAAAAATATATCATGCTGTCCAGCGTTAGACTTGGTCGAATTTTATTAATATTTCTTTGAGTTTATAAGTTACAAACCGCGGTGACATATTCAAATGTTGGACGGATGAGCGATGTAAATCAGTTTTCATGGACTTTCTGTAGGCAGGGGCTTGTGTTACTTATAACTAAGGATAATTTATTTTAGATTTCATGACGATAATGTCCGTGTGTTTGTTCCATGAAAGGCTGGTCGCAAAAGTAGGTCCGATATACTTCGCTTCAGTAACAGACGTCACAATGCCAGTTTGAAAGTAGTAGTTTGATATCAATGGTTTTTTTTCTTCTGTGGAATAAATTACCTTCCATTGTAATCGGTAAATGCTATTTGTGATATAGTGTTTTGATTATTACAATCTAGGTTTTTCTAGAGATTGGTAAAATCTTCAGCTATTGTTGACAATAATGTCATCCGCACATGGACGATACCCAAGTCGGTAAGTCGTTGTGATAGACCAGGAATAATAGAGGGCTAACACGATCACCTATATCGTTCGCCAGAAATCACGCAGCTGGTGATAATTTAGATATTTCCAAAAATACGATTTGTTTCCATCCCCTTTAATAAATCACAAATATCCAAAAGAAGAGTATGTATCTCTCTGTCTCTTTTACTCTCTCTCCCACCCTCCATCCTTTGAGATATGCACCCCTTATGGGTGCAGGACATATATGGGAATCCATGGAGAGTAACCAATTGTTTTATCGATATTTAGTTGATATTGTTTCGACAATGTATCACTCTCTCTTACTCCCTCCTCTCTTACTCACTCTGTCTCTCTCACTATTGCTCCCACTCTCTCTTTTTCTCTCTCTCACTCGGTCTCTCTCTCTCACTCTCACTCTAACTCGAACTCTTTCTCTCACATCGCTTTCACCCTCTCTTTCTCAGTGTCTTGTTAGTGGGATATTATCTCCACCAATTAAATAGAGGTTCTAGAATGAATTATTTCTATTTTGACGAAACTTATATTATTTGGGAACATGTCTGATGGTGGACCAGTGCGTGTAACCTATCGCTTTAGCGACATTGAGTGGATATTGTTTCGACAATTTCTCTCTCTCTCCCTCACTCTAACTCCGTCTCTCTTCCTCTCTCAATCTCACTTTCTCTTTCTATTTCACTCTATCTCCAACTCTCTCTCTCTCCTATCTATCTCACTCTCTCTTTCTCAGTGTCTTGGGAGTGGGATATCATCCCCCTTTCGCCTCTCTTTCTCGCTTTCACTCACTCTTTCTCTTTCTCTCTCTCACACTATCTCTAACTCTCTCTTCTCTCACTCTTTCTTTCTCTCTTTTACTCTATCTCCCCCTTGTTCCCCTTGTACACAGCATCTACTTCGGCCCCGTGTGCGACTACCCGCTCGCACCGATCGCTCGGCTTCTGCCCTACTGGAACCTGCCCATCGTGACGCCGGGCGCCGCTGCCTTCGTCTTCCGGCACAACAGAGAGTCGGAGTTCAAAACCCTGACACGGGTGGGCCAGAGCCACATCGATCAAACAATCGGCCTCTTTCTCAGCACGATCTTCAAGCGGAACAACTGGCGCATCAGCAAGTACTTCTACGAGTCGGACTCGAAGAGCTTTCTTCTCCCGAGATTCTGTAAGTTTTTCGGCGCATATGTTACCCGGGACGCTGAGCAGTTTATCAGTGACTGGCCGTTGAAACCCTACTTTGAGATCTATGATAAGACCTTGGAGAGCGAGGCGGCTATAGAAAACGCACTGCGGGAGGAAATCGGTCTAGGCTTGGCTGGTGAGTTTCCATGCTGAGGTATATTTTATTCCAATAATACGATAACATATGTGATCGGTATATATAGTCTACAATATATAACATCATAGATAATGTGTTACATAATGTATACTTTATTTTTTTATTTATCTATGCATTATTTTGTATTGTATTGCTCCTTGGAAACGTGTCTTATGTACCCACCCTAATCATGATGATAATTAAAAAATGATGAAATTACGACATCTGGGGATATTATGTCTGATATAATTAATTATAAAAGCATCATATATAGAGTGTTCACAGCGCTATATTTAAGGTACAATATACGTTTTAGTAATTTTGCATTAAAAGAATTACATGTATAATTTATTTCAAAAGCATGACATTATAATAAAAAAATTTAGTGAACTTAATACGTTATAAAACACGTTTGCTACTGTTTTTTGTCAACAGTCTACAATGTTGTATAAATTCTCCTAATTATTTTACAGAAAACTTCCTATTCTGCCGAGTTATTCCACAAAACTATGTTGTCAAGTTGGCAACAGTTATTTGGTTAGATAAGAACAGCAATATTCAATGTTTCTCTGTCTACATTCCGCAAATAAATTCCGCAAATGCGGAAATGGACAGCTATTCGCTATATGGTTATAAACATGACACAATAGATATTCTACAAAGAAAATAGATGTATGTGTATAGTATTTAAGTATAAACATGATATAGAAGTACCTTGGTTAGGAAGGGATACACTATATTATTACAAAGTTTAGGATATCTATGAAATAATATAACATTTGAATTTGAAAAAGTAGTCTTATGAGCAGCGCCACAAATGGGCAAATAGCAGTGAAAAATATGTCGAAATCGATAAAACAAAAATCGATCACCCTTAGCTCATTAGATCCATAAAGTGATAATAGTAGCACTCCATGGTATATAATAAGATTAGAGTGGCAACAATATATCTCGAGTAGTAGTTCATTAATATAGATAAACAATTATATATCTATGATTAGATCACGATTTATAGAATCAATTAAATTATATAATGTCAATATTTTTTAAGACAACTTTGAAGTGGATAAATGATTGAGATCAATTACAGGCAATATTGTGGCAATACCAAACTGATTTTCAATTCCCAACTTTTCCTCCTATACAATACTTTATAAGTATTTCATATAGAATAAACCGGAATCGCCTTAGCTGGTCTAAACCGGCTTGAGAGATCAATGCAAACCTGACTTTCTACTTTAATTTTTAATTTTGGATAATTATATATACTACATAAGTACATAGTTTATATATAATATATACATATATGTAGTATATACGGTATTTGTGTACCGAATAGCGCTAACACACACCACTGAAGCAACTAAACTGTTGAGTTGCAACAATAGGAACGAAAATCCAGAAATGCAACTGTTGTGTTGTCTACGTTTTGTTTATATCAACATTTTCGTCAAACAAACTATGTTGGTAGCTAGATATGGTTTAAATTTGTTTAAAATATTGGGCAACAAAAGCTAAACCAGAACAACATTTTATACTCTTTGAAAAATAACTTGATTGATAAGACTTCAACGTAACCGGCTGTTCAGTATTATAGGAAAGGTTTTCTTAATGGGCTTTTATATTTTCGCTTGTTTTATTCAATAGAAGATAAACCTGAAGGTGCATTGTTTACAATACATGTTTATATCATTAGATAAGCGTGTACTTTTATGTACATTGTAAACTATAAAAATGTACAAATGGATTATCTATATTGGTTCATCGCGAAAAGAGGCATTTAATTGTACGTAGCTCATTCAAGTATATCATATACATTCAATGACTATGTTTGATAAGATCGTTTTCACAGTTTCTTGTCTCTCGTCTCATCCATCAATTACCTCGCCATATCCGCCCATATCCGTTAGGCAGACCTCCTGCCCCAACGAAAAGGATTATTGTAAATTCAAATCTTACAATCAAACTTTACTTTTACACAAAAAATCATATGTTATATAATTCCATTTTAAGTTTTAATATTTAGTTTGTGAACAGTCTGTTTTGGTCGTGCGACTATCCCTTTTACTTAGTCTTTGTTATGTTAGAGTTTATCCCATCTTTTCAGGTATTTTTTTGCTATTTTCCCCCTATATGTTTTTCCCTTATTTTATTCTTTTTATGCTGTATTTCGTTTTCCTTGCAAACTTTATTCTACTTCGCGGTGTATTGATTATTTTCGCCTTTTTATTAAGAATACTTTTCGCTAATCTCTACCTCACTTTTGTTGATATAATAGTAACATAAATCATTATTATATATTATATATTACGTATTAATAATCAATATATATAATTATTTTATTTTATTTTATTTCATTTCATTTATATAATACAATATAACATTTTGAACTGACCATTTATTTTTAAATTGCTGAAAACCGATTATAGAAAGCGTTTTGACTCTAATTTAGAATTAAAAATCTAAATATTTATTACTTTTTCGAACTATGATCAATATAGCAGATATAAAAATAAAATAAAATTATTTTTAAAAAATATTTAAAACAAATCTTCTGTCAGAATATATTAAACATTATTAAACTGTTATCTCAAATTTAAATTATGAAATAATATTTATTTATTACAGATAATTTTAGATATTTACTTATTTAATCCAATCCATCTATATATAAGAGAATTCGAACATACTGTTTACATTGCATAAAAATAAGTATAAACAAATAGCGGTATGACAATGCCAGAGAATGATTTCATGGTTCTCGGTGCACTTAGATGGTATAGAGGGGGGGCTACCAAATTTACTCAGTTACAAAAATGGGCTTCTACTATTAATATTTTACATATATAAAGAGGGCACCAATAATGAAGGGTCCTCAGATATCTATTAACTAAACAGTGTAGTTAAACCAACCAAAGCAGTAAACTCTTGAATTGAGAACGTTTGTTAATCCACGTAGCATCGCGTCGCGCTTGGTGGACATAGGTATATAGGCGGTATATTTACCCATTTTCAGTATTCTATTGTCTGTACGATTTGAAGAACAATCAACCAAACATAAGTTTTCTTGTTGGTCGTATAAATTATTTGAAAAATATTGTTTTATTTTTTCTCTTCAATTTTAATGAGAAAAATATGTTGGAAAAGTTTCTGATTCTGTTGGGGCAAACTATCATATTGGGCAGTAACATGAGCAGCTTATATGACGTAACTCTTATAGACTTTTCATGTACATTGGTCATTTATGTTTATACTTTTGTTATTTCAATTTCGATATTCGCGCTATTCAAGTGAAATAAACGGTATTTAAAAGCACATATTAAAATAACTTGAACAAAAGCAAGATTATGGATTCAATTCGTACAGTTCACATCATGTACATGTGAAGTCAATATATGACGTCCATGTAAATACTGTCCATATAATATGTATGTATTAATATATAAATATATATATTACTGTCTTTTGAAATAATATCCAATGTATAAACCTAGAATGGTATGTGTGTAAGAAAACAGAAAACAAAACATATCTTTTTTAATTTTAGCTGAATTTCATTATAGAAAAAGTTTTTTTTTAATATATATATACTGTATCGGCGGCTAGTCGTCCTTAAAATGATATTTTTACATCATAACACTGAAATATAGGAGAGAATGTAAACAAGCATTAGATGACTAGAACCAGAACAGTCATGTAGAAGTAAAAGAAGTAACCGCTCTTCTTGAATTAGAAAAAAATATGTATTGATTCAGAGGTCGCTCAACCATCGCTATGGTAATATGTTTAACATGCGTATATGCAATTGTCTACATATTGAATTCAGAAAGTGGTAGGAAATGTTTGATTGATTATTATTATAGACTACAAATTTCTTCAATTATAAACATTTTCTGAATTATTTTTCTAGAATCAAATAATTTTTTCTTAAAAACATGAGATAACTTCTTAAATAGACTAGTAAGTAGACAGCTTTGGAATCGGCATGAAATTGAATATGTAACATGAATATGTCAATATTAACGAATTAATTTCTGTTCCACGAATGTTTAAAACGTATTCAAAACAAATTAAATAATTTTGCTTCACTGACTTATAAAACAATATTACACTGCTAAACCAGATTTGTTATGCCAAGTTCTACATTTGAGAACGTAACAATGAGATATTGTTATCTCTAATAGAAGAAATTAAATACGCTAACCAATATCAGAGTATCACTATCTCACCAGAATTATATCAGGATCCATTTCCCTAATGATTAAGGGAACAGTATCTAAAGAATATTGTCTAAACAAATGTCAACAGCTTGTAATAATATTTATTGTATACAATACATTATACCATTGTTGAAAAATTAAAATGTTTGAATCTATGATTATTAATACAATGAAATACGCTTTCGGACGAAATATTTTCATATTTGTTCAGCTCAGGCAAGTAACAGATACGTTATTATATATCTTTATACATATTTATTTGATGACTTTGTACTATTTTAAAATTAAACATTTAATGAAAATAATATGATTTATAAATGACAGGTTGACATACTCACATTGTAAATCAACATAATTTTTATTTACATTAAAATTTTTCTCTTTTTTCTAATCTTTTGAAGTGGAAAACTTGTTTGATTAAGAAATAAATTTGTTTATTTATTTATTTTTTAATTGTTTTACTATTATTATTTAATGTATTTAGATGTTAGTTTTAGAAAGAATATTACAAATGCGCAAAAATCAAATATTATAACATATAGGTAAACTAATGCAAAATTAATAAGTTTAAAAAGTTTGTAAACTTTAAAATACATTAAAATACTTTATAACTTAATTAGCAAAATTTCACAGAGTGGTGAAAATTGGACCTTCGCAGAGCATTAGAGGAATTAGGACCGATAAATTCTTCTTGTTTTAGTTTTACAAATCGAAATCGAAATCAATAACTATTATGATTCCTAATATCAATGATTCATCTGAGTAAGAGAATTACGAGACACTATAATATAATAATATTAATAAAGGTAAGGATCAAAATATAACTATTTATTGTACACTTTTCTGGCAATCAGAATATTGGATAATGGTTGCTATCTCGACCAGGAACGCGAGAGTCCAAGAGTAGGCTCGAACCTGATCCGAGACAACACATTCGGCAGCCGCAAAGCAGCATCTTAACCACTCGGCCATTCACTTTGTTCGCCCGCCTTCCTAAATGGCTCATGGGTGTTCGTCCAATTATGACAAAACGTATACCAACCTAGATTTAAAGAAAATTGTAGATGGTCACGATTACATTACTATATTAAAGGATAAAATAATATGAGTTTTAAAAGGGCGATCCTCAAAATGGATTTTTTATTATGAATATTCAATCGTTAGCGGCTCTTCAGGGTCGATTCGTTCGTTGACGCTCGGCTGAGGCAACCAAGGAAAAGATGAAGAAATGATCTAGCAAATACAATGAAATTCGATACTTTAATGAAACATCGAAGGTTTATGTTTCCCGGTTTAAATAAGCACTTGACAAGTTATTTCTAATAAATTAATTTATTGAATTTATCCCATAGTTTGTGCACATTTTAAACTGTTGGAAAATTATGTTCATTAATTTTTTTTAAATAAATTATATGATTTTTATATTTTTTTAATAAATTCAAATGATTAAATTAAATGTCATTCAATTAATTATCATTGTTAAATTGCGCAATATATTATGCAGTAAAATCTGCTTTCTAAACTTTATAACAATTGAATATGTATTCAAGTTTGCTATGGAAGTAACGTTTTTGCAACTAAAAATAGTTACATTTGTAAATATTTAAATAAAAAATATAATATCCTGATGAATTTAAAAATGTACAATATTTACAATTACAATATTTACAAATTTACAAATTTACAAATGTTGCTAAATATTGTCGCTGATGATGATTAAAATGACCTGCTAAGAACTCGTTGTGTGATAATTGGGGTATTTTCGCCATGCAACCATCATATAAATGATTTCAAAAATAAAAATTTTTTCAATAACACAACAAAAAAAAGTTTTTATTTACATCATGACATTTTTTTTAACTTTCCTAGTCAATTCGGACATGTTGATAACGAATCTGAAGTAACACATATGGAGAGCGCTTTCCCCAAGTTATACCCACAATTGAAAAGCGCAATACCTGCACATGTTTATATATATATGCACATGTTGCTACATTCTCCCAGCAAGAAAACTGTATTTCCAACATTTGTCCGAACAAAATGCATTATATAGTTTGTTTAGGTTATTAAAAAGATTTAAAAGATTTTTTTTAAATATATATAAGAACGATAAAATTTAAAAGAAACTTCATAATTATTCGCAATCAGCATATCCGAATTTACTAAGAAAGTTAAACAAAATGTAAATTTGTTGTTGCACTGTGTAATTAATAAATTAATAAATACCAAATAATGGAAACGGAACAATCAGTTGTCAAATTTTACATTTCAATTTTACAAAAAACCTAAATGTTGATTATTTATGACATCGTTGCATGATTATATTTTTCTATTTCAAAAACGTTTTGTTTCTGCCCATAATGGAAATATGTATTAAAGTTACGGATTACCTTAAGTAGTATATAGGAAAAAGACGAAATGTACAATCAATTTAGAGTATTTTTCAAAAATATGTGGAAAATTGCAATGATTTAATTTATTTATAAATTATTATTTTATTAAAATTTATTAATCGTAATCGTAATATAAATTATGACAACTATTGTCTAATTTAACTCAACGAAGCACAATATTTTTAAGATTATCAAAAATTAATATTTTACTTTGGTCCTCTCACTTTTAATGCTTATTATAATTTTGATGGTTAGAAAACCACAAAGTCAAAAATAATCCCCACGCATAAAAATAGTTTATATAATCTCAGACTTTGATTTAAATAGATTAAATTAACTTATTACACCACTGTCATTGATCCGAATCAGGATCATAATCACAATAGCAATGGAATACGCCTACCTTATTTATTAAATTACAAGTTAATATTACGCTCTCAATTACTAAGACGGTACTTTTTATAATGAGTAACTTAAAAACAGAAACGGATTAAAATTAGAAAAGTACATTAGAAAATGCACCTGCTTACTTTGCACCGTCCTTAAATGTGAAATATTATTGCAATACATAAGAAACATATTAACAAATATTTAACGTAATCGTGTAGTATATAAACATAGCAAACTTGTTGGCCAATCAAGAGGGTTCTTGATTCGTCAACTGATAATTTCATTCACCTGCCTGTTACTTTCTAGTTTATCGATCGATCCTTGACTGAATTATACGCGAGAATATAAATTGAAAATGTTGTTTTTGAAATCATATTTTAATAAAAAGCGATATCTTTCTGGTTTTCAGACTTTTCTTTCTGACTTATTATTATTGTTAATTTGAAAAGTTTTTGGATATTACTAAATATACTGAAATAACTATGTATTATTGTTATGGAAGCCGTTTAGCATTTCTTCGCAGAATAGCTATTGTTGCCTTCAGTTTTTCATTCATTTTCGGCAGTGATGTGCCTGCACCGAAAATAATCAAAATTTTAGTTATGGGACCCGAAAATGTGTCATTTCCATTTTCGAATCGGCTAATTCGCCCGGCCACTGATATCGCTATCCAGAGAATTTCAGACAAACAACTACTCCCTGGCCATCACATAAGTGTGACTTACCTGGATACCATGTGCGATCCGACACCTGGTTTCGTGGAATTTCTTAAGTTTATTCAGACTCCGCAGTGCAAGTACCACTCAGCAGGGGCAGACATCGATCTCGCGAAAGCCAACCCAACGGAGGAGAGCGCCTACGCGTTCAGGGAGCACCGCGATGGAACCCGACTCAAGGACTATCAGGTCTTTTTTGGCCCAGTATGCTCCTACATGCTCTCAACGCTGGCCCGTTACAATACGAACCTGTGGCGGATGCCCATCGTTACAGTTGGCGGATTTGCGCAGGACTTTCGCTATCGGAACGACCCGAAATACAGCGATGCCTTCGAGAATTACAAATATCTCACCGTTGCTGGTAAGTCACTTTTTTTTATTAATAAAGACAAAAGTAATGTTTGCTTGTGAGGAATGCAAAATACCTTCTTGACTTCTTGATGAAAAGTGAAAGCTCGGTATTTTTGTAATAAGTGTAATAAAAATGTAACTGTTATTGTAATTTTGCTTTTGGAGTCACTTTTTTGTTTAAACATAATATTTTTATATTATTTTAATATATATAATAATAATAATTCTATATATAATATTTTAATATATATAACAATAATAATTTTATATATGATATTTTAATATATATAATATTAATAATTGTATATATAATATTTTATATGATTGTAATATTCGAACCAGTTATTATTGTCTAGCTTATAGTCTAATAAGAATATTATTTAATCTATATACATAAATAAGTCATAATTTCAGTTTTCGTTTTTACTAGTTGAAAACAAAGCCGCACTAAATCAAATCATGTAACTCGGCGGCATAATATAAAACTGATGCCCCTAAAGGGTATGGAGTCCCGCACCATTGTTCAGTCACCTCTTTTTAATTTTTTTAATTATAAATTTCAATTATTACATGTGTTCTAAATTTATAATCTGGTGCGTATCAATAGTTTTGTTTTTGTCTATTGGATTTGGTAGGCTGTCTTTTAAGTCCGAAGCTTTGACTTGTTTTCTCCTAATTGTTGTTTTTCCTTTAAATAATTTTGATATTTAATGAAAATTTTGTTACTATTGTTTGGAAATCTTTAAAAAAATTAATTGCGTCTTCTTATCCTTTCTTATTTTGATTAGTTTTGTGGTGTTGTTAATGAGTGAAAAAATATGTGATTGTGTTAAAATTATTCATACACATATAAAATGTTCAATTACTTGTTTTAATAAAATAGTAAGTAAGCTATATATATTATATAATTATTCTATGTTATTAAAATTTAAAAAATCTAATTAGAAGACTATATTTTTTCTAAGCGTTGAATTACATTGCTTTACATCACATTTAGCAAAACAAATTTATAAATTGCGTTCAGATATTACAATTCCAGAATAATTTTTCGCAATTTAATTTTTTTACTTTGACTTAATTTTTAATGTTTAATAGTATTATTTACATATAGGGGGACCTGTCTCCACCCTAAATCCAAAAAATAGCAGGAGGGAGGGGAAAGAAAAAACCGAGAAAGGAAAACAAAAAATGGGAATGTGTGTAAAAAGGAGCTGTTCAGGATTGGTATAATATACCTAGACTATTTCAAATTGCAGGAACATATACTTTCAAAACATTATGTTATTTAAACAACTGTTCCTGCTAACAATTTTGTTTATGACAATGTTGTGATAAAAAGTAAACTCAAAATATATTTTAATATGCAATTTAATTTGCTATGATTATTTTAATTTCTTGTTATACATTATTTTAATTTAGATATATAGTTTAACATACTTTTGGAGGAATTTATACATAGTTGGAAAACATACAGATCAATATCCTAAAATACTTAATAAAGAAATTAATTAGTTTTTGTTTTGTTAATAATTGATGATATCATCATTGTGAGAAAAGCTTTCAAAATCTTTAAAAAGATATCTAGAATATGGTGTTATTAAAAAAAAATTCTCTAATGAGTGATATGTCAAAGTGCCGATGAAAATGTGCCATATATATGTTTAGTATTGTGTATCTAATTCGGTCATTATATCTAGTTTTAGCAATATCGCATCGGTATGTGTTTAGAACTTTTTTTATTTGTGTTTAGAACTTTCAATTGAACCGATCCCAAGACTTTTCAATGTATCTCGACGTTATTCTGGATGTTTTTTGTAATTATTAACATCACTATTTTCAATCAAATAAATGATTATTTTGACTAATTTGACAACCGAGTCGTTGATACTAATGTATTGGTTGAGGCCTGAGTCCCAAATTAATGAACTTTTTTTATAATTATAAAATATTAAATAATTATATAAATATATCGAAACAATTATTATAATGGTTTAGTTAAGTATAGTTTAGAAATAGTGTTTCGTCTTCATTCTAGACTTTAATTTAGATTATATAATTCTTTTTCTGTTTGTCGAATCTCAATTTTTTTTAAAGTTTCGTTTAATTTTTTTTCAAATTAAAAAAAGTTATAATAATAATTACATTGATTTCTATTTTGATTGTTTAACTTGGTAGTTGTATTAAATAAGAGTAAATAGTAAAGTTAGTATACCATACAATAAATCGCATTGTTTCGTTTATTATATATTTTTAACATTAGATACAGAAATATTTAAATAAATGTAGGGCACAATATGTATACTTAAAATATTATGTTTATATTTGAATTATATATTTATATTTATATTTATATGTATATAAATATATTGGTATTATTTGTAGAATGTCAAAAACATGTTTTTATATAATCTGCACAAACATTGTCTGTCGTCTTTGAATAAAGTTTAAAACCAAAATATTTTACAATAATATGGATATTACTCTTGTAATATTCATTTCTTATAATGTATGTTTAGGTTTAGAAACATACTTATGTTACATTTATATAATATGAGAAAAAGCACAATGTATATCTAGGACAACTTTGTATATAAAAATGTGTTTGATTATTGTTCTCAACGTTGTGTTTGGATATTTGTTATTGTTGAATTGAAAGTATATAAAAGAGAATCATGGGGCGTTTACAATGTTGTATACATAGTTAAGACTTATATGTAGCTTATAGATTTATTAACACTTAACATTTTAATCATGTACAAAGAACGATTATATTAATTCCGGGGATATAGTATTTCGATTTGATACAGTGTTGCACATGTGTGTATTTCACACAACTCATTAAGATTTTTTTATAGCAAGTTTGCTTGACTATAAAATGTGTCTATATATTTTCTTTTAAAACTGATTATTACAAGTTGACCAGTTGTTCCTAGTGTTTCATTCTTTAAATGATAATATAACAGCTCACATTTGTTTAATCGAAAAATGTGAGAGACAATAAAACAGCAGAGATATAAGCATTTGAAATTGAAATGATTAGTTTACGGTTATAATATAGATTGCTTGATGTCGTTTTCCTTAGAATAATATAACAAATATATATGATAATATAATTTATCAAAATAAATTAAATTAAAAGCGTCCAAAAATACCACTATTACCAGATGTTCAATATATTTAACTATTTATAGCATGTCACTTAATGCTTCATTGACGTTATATGAGTTGTATTCTCGTATTTTATAACTTACAATAAATAAATATTCAACGAAGACATGAAACAATTTGAGAAGTGGAGAATAATATTCGCGATTCACTAAAAAAGGGAATTTAAGTTATTGTGTTTAAAATATATATATAATAAGTTATCCCCAGAATATTGGGATATATATATATACGTAAGGGTAATTTCCAGCACTGCATTATATATAGATAGCCAGGTTTATTATATATGATAATTTTAATCAAAATTTTAATTCCAGCACTGCATTATATATATAGATAGCCAGGTTTATTATATATGATAATTTTAATCAAATGTTTTGAAGAAAATATCTCTATTTCTGCGTACTTATAATCGCATGTAGTTTATATATTTTAATTAGCATAAACTTTTGAATATTATTATTATTATGTATTCTTTATTATGCGTCAGAAAAATCGATATACTGTATAAATACTAATCAAATAGGTATAGTGTTATATACGTATATATATAATACGCATCTACACTCACTATACATATATTTATAGAACATGTTCTCAAAGTGACCACCTCCCGTCTCTTTACAATGACAGTTTTTACTTTTGAGAAACCCTACGAACGTAATTCATTTATATAAATAAGGACACTACATTTTTGTACAATAGTTTTGTATCTATTATATTTATTTAATTTTCTATGTCACATTACACATTGTATTTTTTTGAGTAAAAATAAAACTAAAACTAAAAATAAACAATTATATTTTTATTTATATAATATAAAACTAATATACAAGTTTAGAATGAACCTTGTTTTTAATAGCGCTAACCCTTTTTACCCAATTCTCCAACCACATTGAATTGCAATCGTGATTCAATGTAATAATAGCAACTATGTCGAATGGAAATATGTCAATAGGCATGTGTATCACGTGTACGTACATTAGGCAGGTCAATATACCACATAACCCCAAAAAAATTGCAAATAAACGTTTTATGGTTGATTTATGTTAGGAAGGGTCTAGACAATAACATA
>JAUZND010063695.1:0-17880 GCA_034780555.1 Coelogynopora nodosa | reverse complement strand
ATGGCGAGCTGTCGAGTTTACACTGCATGCCTATTGATTTGTGAATATCACATAGCGCTAGCCGCTAGCGTTAACGCATTCAGCTGGGTAGGCGAAACTTTTGCACACTAGTGTATATTCGATATACATCAATACTATCCATTGTTTATGACATTAAATAAGAAATCATAAAGGGACCTGGAAATTTCTTCGATAAAAGTAGTGGGCGCTTGCATAAAGCGTGAGAATGAAAAGTGATAAAAGAAAATGGAATATTCTAAGAAAATTGACTTTCACAAAAGAATGAAGAGTACAAAAGAGTATCTATGAAACCCTTCCATCGTAACATAACACATGAAGAGTGGTAAAATCAACACCACTCACTCCAATGTACACTAATGTATTGGAAAAGAAAATTCGTATCGTTTTTTATGCTATGAAATATAATAATTTAAAACAGTATTATGTCTTTCACGGTACAAGATGGTGGACGTCACTCTATATCCGAAAATTTCAATTTTGTCGTCAATAATTTCCAATAAAATTTCATATTTCGCTTCCATTTAATTTTTTATGATAATATAATTAGGTATTAAATCAAACAATAGAATAATGAGGACAATAAACTTATTCCATACCTTTTATTGCACATGAAAAAAGTCAAACGATACTTTTTTTAAATATAAATATATTTTTTAATTCTGTGAAAGTCCCGAATAGATGAACTTTTAGATGTATCGTTACTGTGAAAATGACCATCCTGTTACACCCTCTGCATTGTCTTATCTTTTGCGGGAGTTCCCAGTAAGAGAAGTTTAAAATACTAAATATAACATTAAATGTGGGATTCATTCACTTACTATCTTAAATATTTTGAGGAGTTAAGATTGTTGCACTTTCATACCTGTACACCGCTTACTCTCTTCACACCTAACTCTTTAACTCTTAGACTTTGTGCAAGCGGCCCCAGAACTTCAAAATAACAAAATTGAATATAGATGAACTCGACCGTATTACCTAGCCATAATGGATATTACTTAGGTAATGTATTTTCCCGTCAAATTCCAACAAGGTTTGTTATTTCTGTCACATGTCCCAATTCTTCCTGCTTTTCTCTGAAATCCCCAGCTTACCTGGTAAGTATATAATATAGTATAATAGTGAATAGAGTAATAGTGAAACAATTGATCCATTTTTATTGTGCAACCGCATCAATGTGTGGCAACATCAACGTTGTAGCGGTCTATTCATGGAGTTTAACATGCTGCAGCAGAAGTTCCTTTGGAGTTGCGAAATATTTAATCGATCTACAAGATGGGATTAATTCAATCTCTTGCCTGATGAAATATTACCTCCTCTATGTCATCCACTGTCAGTTGAATCATTGAATTTTTTTTGCTTTCTATACTATCTGCATTTTCCATACTGATGATGTATGGTTAAATTGTTAATATCTAAAATTATCTAAACAGGTTGGACTACGAACTTTTATTATTATATTCAACTTTATAATTTCAACTTTTTTTCAAAATTAGGAATATTTTAGGGTTTTCTAACATAGTGATCAATAACAAATTAACGTATAATGTAAACGAGTAATATAATATGTAAGATAAAATTCGATTTATATAAAATTGATGCATATATTTTTATATAAAAATAATTGCAGAAGAGTGTTGATAACTGTTATTAACTGTTGTAAAATCATATAACTGAAATTTGTATACACAATTTAGTAGCAACAAATTGCAATCTCCCCAAAACTTGGACTGTTTATATTTGTTTCTCAAAATATATTTTTTGGAACAATCCAATAAACTCACGCATGTACTTGTCAATGAGTGCATCAGCAGTGGCCATGTGTTTGTCCTTTCCTGTATCGGTGGCCAGCACGCAAATGTGGTTGAGACAGGAGGCAAAACTGGTCATCTTGAGACCGCACGCAGGACACTGACAACCGGTCTTGTATATTAGAGCTTTCGGGAAGCAAGCCAAATGTATCTCGGTAATTTGAGGACCACTTGTAAATATGGCTTGACGAAGGTGTTCCCTCAGATTGATGGTATCGGCTACAGGAGTCTGACAGAGATCTAAAGTAGGAAGTAAACATAATGGCGATGGGGTTTAATTAAAGGTGTATGAAGTGGGGGAGGTAATTGATATATAATAATTGTGTACTATTTATGAAAATATAATTATTATTTATAATAGAAAATTTCCTAATCTATGAAGGTTACATGTTTTCCACTGAATATTATTTCTACATTTTAATAATAAATATAAGTCACGACATTTTGAATTATATTGAACACTTTTACTTATTTTTAATAATAATATTTGCAGTTAATATTTGAGAAAGTGTTTATATTTACTGTGTCCAACCATTTTGAAACAATCTGCATCTAAAATTACTATTTCTGTCTCTGATTTTTAGACTATGACCATATCGTATTTCAAATACATACACCATTTTAACTTTTTATTAAACCACAAAATATGTAGTTATCAGATTTTCGTACGTAGAACAAAAAGGTGTATATGAAAAGTTCTTCACTGTATAAAATTCAAGTAAATATTGTTTTAATAAATGTAATAAAGGGACTGTAATTAGCGCGGACATCATTTAATTAAAATCATTACACTTGTATTGATGCACACTGTATTATGAACAGCAATCTATTTTTAATCAAATTAATATTGTGCTTTTTGCACAAAATAATCAGTTTTGTCACTAAGTGCATATACTACATAATGACGTTGAAGCAATAGTATATATATATTCTGATTTATACTATTGAACGAGAAATAAATTTTAAAAAAGTACTAATACTCTTGCTTCCTTTTGATCTTGACAGATCTTTAAATAAAAGATACATCGGTTTGGCCACTTTTACTGTATAGGAGAATAGAAAACACTGAACAATATTTTACAAAAATAATGCTTAACTGCCTAAGGCTGCAACCGATCGGGTCGAAATATTCATTTTGATCTTCGTGAATCCTACTAAACCTATACAATGATTTTTAGCGCGAATAGCGTGGATATTTTTACATAGGATTCGCTTTTGAGATGAAATATTGACATCCCTATTTCATTTAGTACAAAATTTAAACACTTACGAAAGTATGAATTTCGGATTTTGTAATATATACAATGTGAAGTCATCTACTGTGCTACAATGATAATTTTTATTTATATAAAATACAATGGATCAAAGTGGAGTTTAAAAGATGAAGTGAAACTATTATTGATGTCAACTTAGACCTGCGATGTATAATTAAATGTCTATTTTCCACTAACCAAAAGTAAACACAACATTTTTGTAATTTTATATGATATACTACATTTTATCATGAGATAACAACACACAAACTAATTGAACATAAACGTTTAAATCGTGCATTATCATCGTGCAAATTAAAACAAAGATCACTTTTACCATTTAATTTTTTTAAATAATTGTTTTACTATATATAATAAATACATATATACAAACGCAAACTTTAATATCAAATTAGTTAGATATTATCATAATGTTAATAATACCTAAGCGTTACATAAAGGTTTATCAGAAGAAAAAAAATGAGTATGCAAGTTGATTACAAAAAAGGGCTCTTTCAATTATCTCTCCCGACACGTCAGTTACGCCGAAGCTCTGAATAAAAACGATATGTCAACTTTAGCCTATCGTAGACAGACTATCACAACCAAATTTTTCAAACGCGTAATGGACTGCAACGAGATGCTGGATATCCTCGAGCCATACCACGCCGCCACACAACGGAACTTAGAAAACGCCGTCAATTTAAATTCAAAGCAGGCATAGCCCATTATCAAAAAAGCTTCATTTTATATCAGAGACCCTGGAAATATTAACCGTGTTTTTACTTTCTAATTTTGTTTTATACATGAGTTTCGTCTATTGTAATATGTCTTTTAATTTAAAGATAATTTTGATTGTTAATTGACACTCAAACCCTCGAGTTTTCGTTAATTCCCAAATATAAATTTTATCGTTTTTAATTTCATAATTATTTAATAAGTAAACAGAATTATGAGACATCGAAAAATAGTGGAAAACCTATGAAAAGACACTAAAACAGTTGTGAATATTCAACAATACTATATTCTTGATCAAGGAAAAATAGATACTCAAAGAATATATTATCACGTACAAATCACATGATATTTTGAATGGAGTAATGAATGCACACTTTGGTACAGTAGGTACACCCATAAAGAGATTTAAACACGAATTAGCATGCTACAAAAGATAATTTATAAATATTTTAGTCCAATAGATGTAAAACATGAACAATATTATGTTTAAATTTTTAATAAAACGAAGTCAGTGAAATTTGAAGCAATGATTTGGCTTTGGTGGTTAGCTCAACTACACTACTCTGTCTACTGTTTATTTATCTATGGCTCAGAGATTTTGAATTCTATGTTGTGAGTAGTAGGAGGGTTGTCGATTCTGGATCAAGACCCTTCCCCCTCCCTCCAAAGTGTCGATTCTGCAGAAGTTTGCACTTTGAATGCTGACCTAGATCTCGGGAGCATAATGCACTCTCGCCTATACTCCAAAATGTAATTTGAATTCTGACCCCACTTTTTATGGTCTTTTGCAGTGTCCGTTTTGTTCTATATTGTATTAATTATTAAAAATTAGTCATATAAGAGAATTTACAGATCATTATTATGCATTTAATTATTGTGTGTTTTCCATAAATTTAGATGGTTCGCCATTTAGTTACTTTACAATATATTATGTTATATTTACTTACACGTTAGATAAGGTTGATGGAATTACGTACATTCATTAGTCTTAGTGGCAGAGTATCATTATTATTTAGTATTGCATTGGCTTAGTCACAATAGTGACGAGTATTATTGGTTTTGTCCATGCCAGTCTTCAGAACTTGTCCAACTTTAATATTGAGATCACCTAAATCTTGTGCGACATCGGCAACATTAATAAAGTTTTAAAGTTGGTAAAATTTTACCATTAAATAAAATAGTGAATTCACATGTTGGTGAGGATGGAAGCAGAATAAATTCTAGTAGCAAGTGTCTCTATAGTATTTATACTGATTATCGGCAATTAGCAAGCATATGTGATAATGCACTCTGCCGGCGGGATCTAGGTCAGCATTGAAAGTGCAAAATACTGCAGAATCTCGACACTTATTTTAGATGGAGGAGTAGGGGAGGGTCTTGATCCCGAATCGACAACCTTACTATTACTGTAGTGAATGACTGAGTATTAAAATGTGTTTTATTATGGTATATATGGTATTTATTAAAATTACAGTAGAATAATAAATATATAAAATGCAAAGTTTTAATGTAGACATACCACAGGCAAAACATTTTTGAAGTTTTTCTGGATAACCTATATTAGGAAGCTGTGTTAGATGGAGATTTGTTGGTTTCACTGCGGGAAATTCCATCAGCCGCGGTATCGCGTTCTGCCTATCCATATTAGTACGGGCGAATTTACCTTGGTACGAATCTGAAGCAAAATAAATATACAGTATAATAGATAAGGTATTTTATAATTAAAAAAGTACATCCCTGTTCACAAATTGACCTAAATGCAGTATCACGAGATAAATTGTTCATAATATTAAACCACATAACTAACCGAATAACTACTATTATTATATTATACAACCATTTACAGAAATTGGATCTCAAAAAACCGGGACACATATGACCAATGATCTGAATAACAAAGAAAACCAATAAACACTAATCACTAATCCACATTATGCCACATGAGACATCTAGTGGATATAAAAAGCAAGCTGTGTTTATCTAAATGAAATCAAAATATGGCTATCCCACCGACATACCAAACGAATTAGAACATGATGAAAGCCTCTTCTTTGATGAGAATATATCGTTTTCCTGTGTTAAGGCTAATTCAATTGAGTACTCGCCGCCCTCATTACATATGAATTTTCTGTTGCATTCTAAAGTGACTGCTTCAATGCTGATATCACCAACCATTCGTTCTAAAATTGAAAGTTACAAAATACAGGAATTACAAGTACATATGCGTGTATTATTAATATTGTCTATTTAACTATGGCTGGTGCATAAAATATATTCCTTCATAGTATGAATTTTAAAAATAATAAAATATTTCTTTATAACTTTAATGATTGTGAGACAATGCTAAGTTGTACAACAATACATAAATATAAAATATAATACATAAATACAATACAAAACATTTCCGTTGTGCGTTTATAGTATATCAATAACAAATTTGAGGTATAGCCAATTAAAAATAGCAAAATTTGTGAAAATTTTAAAACCTTTCTAAAATGAAACAGTGACTTATAATCTCATAAATGATCATTTGCCATATATACGTTTTTGTTAGGTTTAGTGTTTTAAAAGTTTCAATTGTTTAATGCTACTACTGGTATATTGATCCGTAATAGGATACATTTCATTGTTCAAAACATGAAACATTTAATAACATGTTTATATATAATATATTTTAACAATGTTTTTATACAAAATAGTTTTATATTTCTTATGTAGTACATAATATTATGATTATAATTACAAAGCTGCTATACTTATTTTAAAATTCAACGTCAATTTTCTTGAAATAGATTGAAATACTCCTATTCATAGTGGTTAGCCTACTCTGCACCATTCCCTAAACGACGAAATTCTAAAAATTAGTCAATAGAAGAAAGGTTCAATTAACCCTTTGTTTATTGAGGGGGGGGGGGGGTTGTCCATTGGAGCCTTTTGTGCTTGCGATTTTTTATTACAAACTGTATTGGCTAATGAATTACATGTAAATTCCTATATATTTTTTAACATTGTTTTCTGAAAGTATGAAACGCTTATCACATTTTATATCCCTCATAGAATCCCTTATTCGAATGTTTTAAAAGTTCACTACAAAAGTGATAAAAATTAATTTTATTTAAAAATGTCTAGGTATTGTCTGAGGTTGCACTTATTATACTCCTGGATTACTGTTAATACTTGCTTACTGGTAATACCTGGCTTACTGCTAAATGTTTATATTCCATTTACTTCCTATTTTCTAAAGAGGAAGGTGAAACAAAGATCTCACGTATTTCACTGTACAAAATGTAATGAACATTTGATAAGAACGTTTACTGAGTGCCCGTGAGTAAATATTAACATATTAAATTACCCAGATACATTATGTTATGCTGATTACTGTAATTAATTGTAGTTGAGTTTACTTTATGAAATAAAGTATAAACCTCAATTTTCTGAAATGATGCCTACATTGACTGTTTACATGAACAAAACAAAAAAAATATTTTTTCAAAAATGTGAAATATTCATGTATTGGATATCTACACAGAGGGATATTTTGAAGGCTAAAAGTAAAAAATAGATTTTAAAAAATGGATCACTGAGCTCGCAACAAAATTCTTATTATAATCATTGCTATTTCAATTATTTAGAATCCCCTATTTCACGTTTACTGAAGACGGTCTATTGGACCCTACCTCAGTAAACGAAGGGTTGTATTGTATTAATTTTATTCCACTGATACATAGTTTGAAAATTAGTTACAGCATTGGAATGATATAGCATATATAACATAAACGTATACATATCAGTTAATTAATTATATTATATTATTTTTTGCAGACAGTTATTGTAGGCTCAAGGAGCGCACTGTCTGAATGCCATTTGACCTGGTGGAATATTGAGCTCTCCCCGAGTAAATGAGCGAGTAGGTAGGGCATAATTTACTTTTAGAGAAAGCTGTAATTTGAGACCTGCAGGAACTGTATTGGCTAATGAATTACATGTAAATTACTGTTACCATACCCTACGTACCAGGGTAGTACTAGCAGCATTGCGTTGTTCCAGGAAGGTTGGCCATTTTAGCAAAGTAAATGCGACAATGGAGCGGTCATTTTTTCTAGCAGCTCTCGCAGCAGCGTGGTACCACGTTCAAGAAGATGCTGTGCCTCGCAGGACGCCTCCCCAAATAATGTTTGGCAGTAATTGATGTGGGAGAGGCCAGTGTCTTTACTTGTAGTTCTGGGTCTTTGCGATGCAGGCTCTCATCGCGACGTACGTTCGGTTTAGTGCCCCTTCGCACTGTGGAATCCACATCAGGGCTGCATCGATTGTGATACCTAGAATTTTAATGGTGTTGGTAGGTGCTCGAGTATTTTGAACAAATTTTATTATAGCGCCTGCATTTTTTCGCCTTTCGACTGTTCCGCATTTGATCAGCTGCATCTTCGCTGGTTGAACTGCTAATTTATTTAGTGATGCGTGTGTGTTCAAATTAGCCAGTGATTGCGAGCTGCTGCTATTTCCTCTGTTTTGCCCCAGGTGATGATGTTGGTGTCATCAGCGAATATTATTACGGCAACACCTAGTTGATTGGTAATGATAGTTACGGTGGAGTATTTTTCCTTATACCTTGGCTTGTTGTCAGTGAGACGAAAAGTATGATGGATCGTGAGATCGCTGTTAATAGGGAGATAGGAGTTGGGTTCTGTCTCGCAGCCTTTTCGTTTCCAGGCAGCTATTAAAATGGCTATTTGCAATTGTGATGGGAAAGTGCTTTCACAATTTATTGAATTGGAAAATGTAGGAATTTCGTCGGCAATTTCTGGGCCATCTTCTTGAGGGTAGACATCGGAATATCATCAATTCGTCAAGCATAACATGAATAATCCAATTGATTTACGCTAACGAATCAAGTTTAGATGAAAGACTGCAGATTACAGTTACATTCACAATAAACGTTGTATGACATCAAATTGTCAATCGCTTTTTGTATGGTAACAATCTGCAGAGAAAAATTCTACTGACCAATTAGTGACATAATATAAAATGTCAAACAGCGGAACCACTGGCTGCAGTTTATTTTGATTAGAAATATTTAATAATAGCAAGGGCTATATTATTATTTTTATGTCCACCTTGTTAATAATATGTCAAAGAAAATTGACATGCAACAATTTAGAAGACTACAAACGTAATATGAAACGTAAAAAGCCGACTGACTTACTGATAAAAACATCCATTATAAAATCGATAAGCTGGATGTGTTTTAGGATGTAACTGTTGGTCTTCTCATTGGTCGCAATTGCAATATGCCTTAAGTGAGTAATAATGTGAAGGTAGCCGTTTTGCCCGAGCAGGTGACATTTGCAAACAGGACAATAGAGAACCTGTGAAGTGGAGAAGGCCTGGGAAACATACTTTGATGCTTCTAGTAAAAATATAAGATGTCTCTCGCGAGGGGAATTTTTTATGATTGGTTTTAACCATAACACATCATTTAGATGGTGTCGAATGCTGACTATTGACTCGTTGCACATCACTAAAATATAAACATAGTAATATAAAATAAATTTCATTTTTATATTAAAATTTGATATATTTTTAATATAGTTTCTTTAAAAAAGTATGAGAAAACCAATATAATATTTTAAAAATGAGTTTTAAAACAGCTTTAATGAATGCAACAAAAATTTAAAATTCATAAATAACATTATATAATGACATTATTTTGTGTTTTATTTTCGAAAATAATATTTTAAAAGGTGAAATAATTCGCTCCGATAAAATAATTAAAAATGCAAATATGCCGACCAGTTTCATATTTTATTTATGGGTAAAACAATAATTTTTGAGAACATTTACATTAATACAAAAATATTTGATTTGAGTACAATCAAATGATTAAATCTACTTGAAAATTAAAAACAATGAACCAAAAGTACAAAAAATCTCAACTACGTTGTATACTAATCAAAAGAATGAATAGTGTAAAAAATATTATAAGAAATAATTATATAAAAATTTAACAGTAGTGTTATTAATGGCTTCAAGAGGTATTGTTATAATTTATCAAATTGGCGCAATGGCAACTTTTTATAAAATGTTAGATTTTAGTGAAATATTCAAGTCTGTATAAACAAATGAAAGAACTTCTCAAATAGAGTTATTAGTAAGTATTTAAAACGCATGGTTTAGATACATTTTAAAAATATTTTTAAAACCCTAGTTGGTAATTCATAAAATAATAATTTGTTTATATTTCAAAAAGGGATTGAATCTTCAGGTGTAAATTAAAATCAATTATAATTAAAATATTCAGCTGATAAAAAACTTTAACAGTTTTAAATAATAGTCTGACTCTGAGTGCAAATCATGGCTATACAAGCTTGGAGTTCACGTTGGTTTGGTGTCCCCGAAACTCTCAAAACTGTCTTTACTAATAATAATAAACTAAAGTAAGTTAACAATTTCATTAATAAGCAACGAGGAGAAGTGACTCACTGCACCGAACCAGAGGATTGATCAAGACCGGCTTGGACACTTGACAGTCTGTTGGTTCCCGTCCCTCCTCATCCAGGTACTCTGAGTCCTCGGCATAGATGCTCTTCCGGCTGCATCTGGCTACCGCCATCAACTGGTCTTCCAGAGCACGGGGACCGTAGGACTTCGTGGTAACGGTATTGTCGTCGTCAACTGGGCAGTCGGTGGTGCCACCTGTTGCCATTTGTAGCTCGTGATCATGTAGCAAGAAGTTTCCTGGGTGAGCATTAGTTAAGTGGAAAGTTTCACCCATTTTGTGATTAATAAATATATGGTGTTATATATGCATAGAGGAAAAATTCTAATACCTATTCTCAGAGCAAACTTTCACTAGCAAATACCCTCCCTCCTTCAAACTAAATGAAAAATATATAAAACCTCAACCAATTTTAATTGTTGAAAACATTACGTTTAAAAAAAAATGTTGCGAGGTATAAAACTGTATTATTGAATAGAAATACTTGATTAAATGATTGTTTGATCTTGAACCCTAGTGATAATTCTGTTATTATTCGACAAATATATTAACTATCACATTGAGTTATATATTAAACAGGGAAAAATTAAAATATTGCCCCAGGCATCACTAAGTGCTATTGTAGTGATGTCAACTAAACTTACTATTCAAGGTATCAAGTGTGGCTTGAGGATCCACACGATTTCCATAGTTTCCCAATCGATAAGCGGTTTCAAAATATCGGGGAGTGTTCTTGCACAAGAACTCTTCTAACAACGGAATGCAATCAATATTTGGGCCTTCGGAATCGATTTCTGAGAAAAACAAAAAGATAATATTAATATAAAAAATACAGCTAAATTTTGCATATCTTATATTATATCAGATGATATTAAATACAAAGCGTTCTTCATGGTCCTTTATCAAGGTATCGTTAATATGGTGAATACACAAAACAATTATTCAATATTTAGATTTTCATGGAAATTGAAACATTGTTATATATAATATAGTTTATAAATAGTTTAAAACATTAATATGGAAAATTAATAATTTGTCTCAAAATATTTGTTCATGTAACATGCACACAGAACTGAAAAGATTTTAAAAATATTTATTTCTCTTCAAAATCATTCTTTTACGAATAACTTGTTTATACATGTCTGAATTAGTATGTTTAAATAACGTATAAACATATAAGTAGAAAGACAACATTACAAGTATTAAGGTTATTATCATAGTATCAACTTTTCAATGTTTGGAGAAACATACAATTACAGACACAAACAGATTATGTTAATTATTGCTTAAATAATAAATTTTGTATCATGCTATTGTCAAATTTATTGACTTTTCATTATATTTTGTCATGTTAACATTCGCAAATAAGGGGAAAAGGTGTCCTCGTTTTCATTTAATATATATGAATTATACATTGAATAAGTGTTCCCTTCAGAAAATAAATACAACATACAAATATGAGATGATCTAAATAACTCAAAAAAATATCATACATTCACATTCAAAATTATATGTTCAGTTCATATATAATATGTTTTGTCACGTTTTAAATTGCGTATTTTAAAAACATTAACTACTTCAAAACATGATAAAAGATTAACTTCTAACGATTTAAAAATATCCATTCTAAGCATCACTAAAATAAAACCATAATCCACCGATACCATCAAATTATTACATTACCTTTAACAATAATAATTTATTTTAAAAATAAGCAATAGTTTGCATATTACGTATATCTATAACATATAACAAATATATTATGTATTACATATATAGATACAACTAGATAAAAACACGTTCATTTATTATAGAACTAGTTTTTAACATGCTAAATAGTAAAATTATTTAATTATGTAGAATTATAATCTTTTAGAATGATAGATAGTAATCAGTGTATGTAAATATACTCATTTACAGTATCGTCATAAAAATATTTAAAAAAAGTGAAAACACATGGAACAAATATAAAACATATTCGAAAATTAAATAAATAAACAAAAATTGGAGGAAGAGTTCTA
This sequence comes from Coelogynopora nodosa, assembly GCA_034780555.1. Classification (NCBI taxonomy): domain Eukaryota; kingdom Metazoa; phylum Platyhelminthes; order Proseriata; family Coelogynoporidae; genus Coelogynopora; species Coelogynopora nodosa. Next base: position 5,540 of record JAUZND010063695.1, on the reverse strand, counting down.
AGAGATTGTAAACTAATTGATATGAATAATAAACATAGGTAGCATAATTTTATAGTACTACCTATTAGTATTTCAGTTAAAGATAATTAGTCAGTTCTATATGTTGTTTAAATTACTTTATTTTTGTAGTTGTATGTAGTTACCGAATAAAATGAATAAGAAAATGTATCGTTCACGATGGTAATTTTCATCAATCTTGTAAGTAACACTATTTGATGTATTCAGAGTTATAATCTAAATTTGGTTTGTTACTGAATTTACAGAAGTTTATAATTTTTATGAAAAGTAATAGTTGGAAATAATTAATCTTTTCTAAACAGAATTTTAAAATATTTTATTCTGCATGATTTGTAATTGGTTAAATTTTGGTGCATCATTTTCTGGAAATCCGAAAATTGGATAAATAAACGGGTCGCTAACGCTGGACTAGTACATAATAATTATGCTAGCCAGTAACGTGAAAGGCCGAGGGTGTGCTCGAACCTGAATTTTGATCATTCGGCCATTCCCATTCCACAAGAAAGTATAGGATAGTGGAATAATTTAATTTATTAATAGTTTTGTTTATGTGAATATTCCAGTTTAACAAGATGACCCCATCAAATTTAAAAAAATCGGCTTTATTAAAAAATTAGAATATTGAACAATTTCCCAAAACTAATTATACCATAGTAGAACTCCGAGCCTATAAAGGGAAGTTAATATAAAGCTTTAAAAAGTTTGCTATCGGCTAATTTTTTCTTCTATATATTTAATAATAAATTCTTTTCACAATAAAGGCATAAACACAATTATAAAGGCAGATATGTTTGGCTAGGATTATAATATAAGGTAGCTAAACAATCACTATATTATACTAGGTAATCCTTTTTTTCTCTAACTCTAGTTTTTATGTGGTGTTTACTGTGCATATTAATTGACCGAGCAGTTCTGATTAGCTGCGGCTCAAAAAGAATACGATGCGCGTGGACGGAATATAAACTCAAATGACCGGTTAGCTAGTCAGCTGTGACAGTTTATTGTTTGCTATTTCATTATTATTTCTACCAGGCAAGGCATTTACACTTAAGGAACAAGCTGTCACATCCGCTTTTTTGTCTGTCGCCGAAAGGGTGCCTTTATACCGGCGCTCTACTGTAGTTTTTAGTATTTTAATTATAAATGAAGCTCTATGACTAAGCTTTAAAACCTTTTTAAGCGCTTCATCAAACATAGCCAATTGTAATACATAATCTGTAGATCAAAGTGCAGGTAGTATGAAAATGTTGTGTCTAAAACTAAAGTTATCGATAGCAGAATCCTCAAAATACTGAGAAAATAGTTTGTTTGTCACTATTTGGTAGAGTTTAATAGACAGATACAGACTACAGACTACTACGGACGACTGAATCTTTTCTTTTAGATGACTTACAACTATTTCCAATGTTAAAAGGATTAGATACTGTAGCTTGGCTACTGCTCTCGACTCCTCTAAGGCATAATCAATGGACATATTCGAAGCAGAATTTTTTTTTTGTATACCATCCTGAGATGCTTGTTGAGCATCTAGGGTTGATAAAACTAGGACAGTGTTTTTTCACTTTCAATTAAAATAAATCGTATTTCAAAAATAGTTCGAGTATGACTATTAAACGGATATATTTGAGTATATCAGTAAATTTCGAGTATTTGCAGCCAAACTGGCTTATGTTATCCTGAAAAGTCAAACCTAAATATTTTGTTTCAAATTCCTGTTTTATTGTGTTGCTTCCTAATTTAAAGCAGTAATGTTGACGTACTTTGAATGCATTGGGTGAAATTGTTCAACGTAGACGCGTGTTTTTCTCCAGTATCCACTTCCCAACTAATTTTGAGATCAACATCACTCTTGAACCCCTCTTCGGTTTGACATATAATTGTATGAGTAAGGAACCGTCGACAACCCTGTAAATGAGAGAAGTGATTAAAAACTGCTACCGCTTACTTTAATATTGAGTATGTAAGTATACTGATTCAATATGATGATAAAACTTCACATAATTATTATAAAACACAATTTTTTTGTTACTATATATTAACTTTAGTACGGCGTATATGAGGCTTTTGGGCTCGTCAAAGGTGTATATAAAAAGTCTAGTAATATATCGGAACACAATATGCCATGACTTTGTCAAATAACATACTGTAATCATTGTGCAACCTTATAGTTAGTAGATACGAAGCATAATAGTAGTATGAGTCACTGTTGTCAATTATTGTATGTCTGAATAATCCTTTTGGATTGTGTTATAATTAAAGTACTGTAGAACCACTTACCTCTATTAGGTTTACAGTTATTGGTATATCACGGTATATTACACGTTAATTTCATAAACATTACAATGGCTATACTAAGAATGCGTAGAAAGGCATAACCTTAACAACAAAATTATGTAGATTCAGTGATTATGTTTCAGATGGATCTGAAAATGAATAAAATTTGGTCACAATACAACGTGAAGGTGAATCGGAGCTCTCGGGGAAAGACTAGCCCTGCTAAATAAAAATGAAGATGAGGTGGAATGGAATAACAGGCAGAACCCTTTCCTTTAGGACGATGCAGGGCATCAAATATTATACACCGAGATGATATAGGTCCAATATGTAGAGACACAGTCTAAGCCATTTTCTAACTTCTGTTCACAGATGATAGTGGTTAAATGTTATTTACACAAATGTATATGCTAAGACTGTATTGACTGTATCGCCCTGTATGGACTTGGTTGACATAAAAGGTTTTATTGGCATTCACCAATGCTGTCATGAAAGCTATAAATGGTCAAAAATTATGACTAGAGAAAAATGTTATCATCAAACAAGTTTCAACTAATTTTAAGTAATATAATTTGAGAGTTAGGTTATAAAATTTATTTAAACATAACATTTTAATAAATGATGCAATTTGTGAATATTTCAAATACTGCGCCGTTATAATAGAAATTTAAATAGCATAGTAAAAGATTTCAACTTATAAGATCAGAATCGCCCTGTATGTATACATACATACAATGAGTAAGACAAATGCAGTTTTGTAATGTCATTTATAGGCAAATGTTGTAAAAATAACAATAATAATTTGGAATGCATTTTAGTAATGTCTATGCGTGTAGGCAAATGTAGTACAAATAATAAGGATAATCTGAAGCAATTGTCTCTTCTGCAACAGTTAACCCAAGCTTCTTAATGCTGATTCTTCTTTAATGACGTTCTTAATAGATTCTTCCAATTCTTTGCATGCAACTTGTTTCTTCTTCTTCTTTTTGCCTCTTCTTCATCAAATTTCCTTTTAGCTTTTACATCTGCCTGTTACTTTTTGGTGACTGGTTTTCACTGATTTGGGTAATTTTTTTATCAGTGCAACATTAAAAAAAACCATCTGTTTATGATCCCATCTTTGACAATTCGTAATGTGAGTCAAGTGATTTCCCTTATTTATTGAGACGCCACACTGTGGTGCTGCATTTCCATGACTCAGAGTCAATAAGCATATTACCAAGGATGTTAAAGCAGCGGTAGAAATTTCCTCTCAGTGGACATTAATTCTTTTGTTTTTGTACTAAGAAATTTTGGTTGTCGGGAACTCCAGTCCAAACTCCTCATGGACTCTTTTCCAATAGGATTGTTGATTTCCATTGGAACTTTTTTTGTTCTCGTTTTATATGAAAAATAAAGGAAAATTTTCATCACATTGGAATTGCTTCAATTCAATTCTGATTTGATCACGTATAAGTCTTCAGATGATTCATGAGATGCACTGAAAACAATAGAAAGGACTTTGTTGAGAGGCTCCAGTACCTTCAAGGATAAGCGTGAAATGCTGTTCAGTGAATAGAAATCATGTCGTTACGTAATTCTTTCTTAAAAATATAATATTTTTTGTTTCACAACATATCACTCATATGTATAAACTCATTCAAAGGAAAGAGGGATATGTAGCTTTTGTTTCTAAATATTGTATTTTTCGCTTTACAACATATCATGTTATATATATATTTATTGATCTTAAATATTTAAAAAAAAATTAATACCCAAGTCCAAAAGCCACTACCTGTTCTATTGGTGTAGTTATTTTTATTAAGCCGTACTATAAGGTTAAAATAATATTTAAATAACACAAATGCCATGTAAGAAATATTGAAAATATAAAATAAACCGAATTGTAAAATATGTAAAATAACAAATTACTTTTGTATTTTTATAGTTTTACATATACCTAAGCAATTGCCCAATTAGGTAAAATAGTTAGAAAGATAAATAATGTCTATTGTACGATATTGTGACGGGCCTGAAAGCCAGAAATATAGTTATAGTCACAGTTTATAACTATAATTTTTGTGAAAAGTAAATTCGAGGAATTTGTCAAAGTTTTTTCAGCAATGAATTACATAACCCATAATAAATCGCAAAATAAAAGATTGGTTATTATACTTCAGTAATTTAACTTTAGTAAAGTTAAACATAATATATATATGCACATGGACATAAAGGTTAATATATCTATTTCAATGTGGTTACCTGAAAATGAAGGCGACAATGTTTGCAAATGAATTGCATTAAACGAGAAACATTAGAAAAATGGGGCCAGTGAGCATGCAAAAGGAGAGATGCAGTTTGCTTCTTAGATTTACCAACGCGAGTTATCAAATCTTTTATGTGATTAGTGTCTGACCGAGTACGACCATTGCATGTTCCTACAAGAATATGGAAAATAGTGGATAACATATCAATACAAGTTACACAAATGTATTTAAATAATCATCTCACCACAAGTGCCGTCGTATTCAGACAGTTCAAGTTCATCATCATCATCAGTTGCATGTGATAATATAAACAAAGCCTCTGTAATAAACATAGTGTTTCCATAAAATAGGCCGTGTATCGTAATAACAGGGTTAAATAATTATACATATATTTTCACATTTGATCCTTTAATTAGTTCAATCGATTGATTAATTCTATTGAGTTTGGTAATAACTTAACGTTCTTCAATAGAATTTCACACATCCGATTGTACCATAACTTAAACAGATATTAAAAAAATTAAACAAATCGATTTAAGGATAATTATACAGACTAATGTTTGATTTCATGATCCTAAACTAAAAATGTTTTAATATGTTCCATATGTATTAATGGTGTTAGTGATTTTTAATTTACGAAATTTACTTATATTAATATATATATATATATTTGTACTGAAACCCGTCAAAAATAGACATGTTTAACGTAATATCAAATTCCCATTTATTGTTCACTTATTATATTATAAGGAATAAAAATTGTGAAACTATATTTTTAACGTATAAATACATCGCACAATTATCAGTGACTTATTTATAATCAAAATATAATGATCATAATAATAAAATTCACTTAATTTAACATCTCTCTCTCTCTCTCTAAATCAGTTGGCTCTTAGACGAGCTGCTGTGGCCTTCACGGATTGACGCCAGCCTTCACGGTGTACTGTACGTTGAGATGCTTGTTGAAGATTGCATCCAGCCCATTCCTCGATGTCCGAC
>JAUZND010063684.1:0-17881 GCA_034780555.1 Coelogynopora nodosa | reverse complement strand
ATTTACCTGGAAATCATTGTGTCTATCAATTTGATCTATACTCTATCGTTAAAACCGCATGGAGAGTTCTTATTAATTTCGTTTTAATTACATACAAGCTATGTATATAAGATCAATAATGATTCGTAAAGTAAGGATATATTTAATTATTTTTAAAGTCTAATATTTCTTCCGTTATGAACGTTTTTGTCATCCTACTTATCTAAATTCAGCACTACAAATTATTGAATTACCTTCATATTGTGATTTACACAGAAGTGCAAAATACATACATGTAGCTAATTTGTGGTTCCATGTTTAAATTTAAAACATGCTACTAATTTACTGTTTATTACGAGTATAATAATACCATTATTCCAATACTTTGTTTACCATTAATTGCATTAGTGAATTCTTCAGAATTACATATGGAATTTTAAATACGGTTAATGAAAATTCCTTGCGTTATATATTGGTATACAGCATAATATATAATAATAATCACATACCAAAAAATTATATAGCAATTGCCTAAAATTATTTTTCTGGCTGATGATGAAATGTTATTGCATGGTTTAATAGTTTCGTAATTTATGCGATGCAAAACTTTCTTTTTGGTGTAGGTTTGATTCCTGAACACATTTGCTGCTACAATTTATTTCAAGGTGAATGGTTTTGCAATATGAAAGTGGGATATATTTTGTCCGGAGCGTCCACAAATATACACATATTTGTTATAGTGTTTTTACAACTTAATATTTTACATACAATTTTTAACATATTAAATAATGTCTGAATAAATAAAATTAGAAGAAGAGAAAACTTAAAGAAAACTACTATATTTTGACCTCATCGAAGGTCGAATGTACTATTAGAGTATTATTCAAGAGATTATATAGTTAAAAGGTGGATGGAATAATCAATAATAGCTGCTGTCAGACTACTTCGACACGACCTGCAAGGGGACACCTCATCTCCTTTCTTATTTTCTTATACAGGATTTCGTTATTCGCACCGCGCTTCCAGACAATAGAGGGGGTTTCCTACTTTGCAGACGCACCAGTAACCGATACCCAGAGAAGACACTCGCTCTCCTTGCACACGATGATGACCTGGCCTTACTCTCATCAACCGTCAAAGGAGCTCAGCGAAGGCTCACCAACCTCCTCGGGGAAGCCGCAACAACAGTCGGCCTTCAAGTATGAACACTAACGAGACTGAAATACTTAAAATCCCGCTAACTCTCAAGCTAACATATCATGCCCAACGGTCAACGGACAGAACACTAGACTACTACCTCGATGCACCCGTTTGACCTACATTGGTGGCATGATTCCAAGAGCACGGGACAACTTTGCACGACGGAAAATTCTAGCATGGTCAGCCTTCCGGTCAATTATGGCTATTCTCCAATGCACCACTTTGCAAGACAATCTTCGTGGACGTATAATCTATCTATCCACTTTGTACTGCTGCCGATGTGTACAGTTTTTTAAATACTTGTAAACATCTTTATTCATTTTATATTTCACATTCGATCAGGAGGTTTTACCTCGAAATGATAAGGTTAATTTTACTTGGCTTTCTCTTCTTCTATTTTTTAAAATGTATTGACATAATGACCGGTTTTTAACTTTATAGTCGTTTAGTTACGTGATGCTGCGAGAAGGCCATATGTTCTTATTATTTTAGAGAACACACATTGATGCTATATGATGCGTTATCTTAATTGTAAAATGTGTGTTAAATACAAGCTTATTTAAAAAAATAAAACTAATATCTCTTTTGCCAATGCAACATTGCATTGATGACTTTGTGAAAACGTGTTAACATTTTAGGAACATTCCAAAGGTACCAATATAGAACTATTCCTGGAAGGTTCCGGAATCTTCAATTGCCGAGTGGGACAATATAACGTAATCTAACAAATCTAACTTATCAAAGTTCAACCAAAATATAACTAATTCTCCGGCCCAAACACAACCTATTTTATTATTGCATTACATTTTGTTTATAAAGTAAATATAACATCACATGTTATTAGAAAAAACTTTTCCATAAACAGCAATACGGAATATTAGACGTTATGATAATTTTCCATAAACGTTTTTATCTAATATTTAAAATCAACTTATTTTAATATAATTTTCACTCAACTCTCTCTTTATTAAGTAGACTTAAAAAATTACTATTTATTTATTTTATTTATACTCTATTTCCGATATATTGGCCACTTTTTAAATAAGATTATATATTTAAATAAATATAGCTTCTCTATTTTTCTGACAATCTGTCTCATTTCCATTATTTTCTCCTTTCCCACATTAATTATAATCTTCTTTATATTATGATTGATTCCCACTTTCTGTTTATTTTTATATATTATGATTATCTTTTACTCTCTTTCTATCTCTCTATTTCTCTCTTTCCCTCATTCGTTCTTTCTTTCTCTTTCACTCTTTCTCTCCCTCTTCTCTTCTTCTCGTCATCTCTCATTTCTACTTCTCTCTATTTTCACTGTTTCCCTTTTTCTCTTTCTCTCTCTTTCTCTCTCTCTTTCTATCTTTATCTCTTTTTCTCTTTCTCTCATTCTCTCTGCATCTTTCCTTTATTTCTCAAAGTCACTCCATATCTCTCTCTCTCTCTCTCTCTCTCTCGCCTTCTTGCTTTGTAATAACCGTTTATAGTTTATTTTACATTTATGTGACTTCTTTTTGTTACTATGTTTTAATACTTGTTCTGTTATTATCGTTTATATTTAATTTTGTATGATATTCTGGAGATCACTTTTTGTCTGAGTCAGTGTCTTGAGAGTGGGATATCATCCCCGTTCACCTCTCTCTCTTTCTCTCTTTCTCTCTTCATCTTTCCTTTATTTCTCAAAGTCACTCTACATATATCTCTCTCTCTCTCTTGCCTTCCTTCTTACCTGTGCATACTTGATGTTGGAATCCAGGGCAATCTCCCGTTTCCAGGTCCACTGTGCAGTTAGAGCATCGTTAGCAGCACGAAACACCGTAAAGGTGTTTATTACTTCTTGACCAGTTTGCATGTCTTGATTTGAGTTGTCAAGGTTGTTTACCATTTGACCCAGTCGTGGAATTCTCCAATCGATGTTGTTTTCTAAAAAAAAGATAATGTTACATTTAATTATTGATATTTATGACATTAAAATACGAACTTGATTTTAACTTTAATTTTAAACACATACGCAGCACGTACTTATAAGTAAAAATGAGTTGTCTAAAATAGTTGAATTTACTATGTGGCTCATTTGTACAAGTTCAATTCGAATTTGTTTATTTAGTTAAACTAATTAGGTTAATCCTTTGTACTATTTAATTAAAATGCAGTGTTTTTATATGTCAATGAGTGACAATGAGTGACAGACAATTTATAAATATAATAACATTTTAATCATTTTTGTTTAATCTCTTATCAATATCGATTCTTACAAGGTATACAATTTAAATAATGAAATAACAAATTGATATATATATATATTTGTGACAAAACTACTATATATATTGTATGTAAAATACTATTGTTTTTACCATCAATAGAAACATTACTTAATTTCGGATGCATTTTTTCGGGTTAAAAATATTGTATTTTATCACAAAAATCTATTTGATATGGTGCACCATCCCAAATTCCATCAGTATTCCATGGAATAATGACCGATACCTATAGCACTTTTATTGATTATTATATTGGATAGAAATCATTTTTGTCAAAATCTTCACTTCATTTTCATAATCCATTTTTTTTAAACTTTACAGTAAATACTAAAACATATTCATTTCACAGTATATAATTAATATTCAACCAATTAGTTCATATCATGATAGCTACATTTTCTAGGTTTAATAAGAGCATAATATTATGAACTGCTAAAGACAGAATATTTTCTTGCTATATACCTGAAACTGCTAGTATTCGGATTAACTGATAGCAACTTAAACATATAGTAATAATGCCACATCAGCTAGTAATTTTAATTGTGTGACATAATATGTACTTTTCAATGCATTAGATAATATACTTTGACGTAATTCGATATAATATTAATGTCTTTATATTTTATATGCATGAGTATTAGTTTTAAACATTACAAATAATGTAATTTATGACAATAACACCACAAACATATACGTGTATTTGTAGTTTATTCAATCTTTGACAAAGTTTATCAGACAGGCAGATTATACAACTGAATACATTTTTGTACATTATATTAACGTTTATTAATTATTTAATTCAATGTTTCTGACTATTTATGACTTTTAAAGAACTATTATTTATGTATGACTATTAAAGGACTATTCAGTTTTAATTCCATCTTCAAAAACAACATTAATTAACCTAACAACCAGAAAATGTGATCATTAAAAAATGGTGATCGAATCATTTTAGCCTGTATAGGATTTTAAACAATTAAACAGTGAAATCTGGGTAAATAGTAAAAAATAAATATCAATATAAAATTGTGTTTCCCATTCTATTTTAAATATTATTTCATTTCATGATTATATGTGGTTCTTTCATATAAATACCTATGTCTATGGGATATATGCGTTAATATATATGCCATTTGTTTTAAATATATACTATTAAATATTTTGACTTTACAAATTATGTTTTATATTAAAAACAATCACCAATACTTTATTAATATGTGATAATAAAAATGTATTCTTTATAGACAACGTATATATAGAACATATTTTGTTAAACTGGCTAATAATGCAGTCCGCTTTTTTATTTTACTGGAAATATTAGAAACTGTTGATCTAGGTTTTTTATTCTGTTTTAAACCTTTTGGAATCGTTTTAAATATTTAAAATGTATAATGTTATAATATTATGAAGTAATTTTAGATGAAATGTAACCATGTTTGTATCCAATGATAATGAGAATGTTAAGAAGGATTATATAGACACTTTTTTTGAATGTATACTCGTTTGGTGAAAACAGACATAAACAAATTCCCCAATTTGGAAACTGACCATAATTAGTCAATTTATATATTACATGTATAAAAATATTTTCAAGTTGTAATATATTATGTTAAAGTCGCGGACATGTAAAAATAAATTAAAATTCGAGAGAATGACATGTTACGTGTGCTGATTTATGTATAAAAGTATAATACTGTATATTTTAAAATTAGTGTAAATATAATTATTAATATAGTTTTAGGTAAAAGATTATGCCTTATATATAATAGATTATGTGATATATATAAATTGTACCACACCTATAAAACTTGTAATGAAATTCCCGCGTTCCGCGACCTTACCCACGTTAATTTGTTAGCAGGTATATCTTTTTTAGATTTAAATATTAATTATAATTTCCAACTCGTGTGCATTAATGAAATTGGCTGCATTAATAGCATTTAATTTTTCTTCTAAAACGACACAACATTCAGATGAAAAAGCACATTTTATAAGATCACACAATATTGCCTTTAATATTACACAACTAACGAACACTATATTGTACAGTGACATGAGCGACGAACACATTAAATAGATGTCAGTTAATTTAACAGACTATATTGTACCTCCCAACTATCCTTTCTTTGTTTTCTGTATATACGTTTACAATACAACATAGTTTGTATTGTAATATTCTACGACCCTAGAAATGTATTTATCTCGACTATTTAAGCTCTATTTTATTCAATTAATTTCTAATAAAATAGTTATCATAAAATAAAAGCTTTCAAGGAAAACATTGAATTAATACTGTCAATGCTTTATCCTACCCTCTTATATAAAATACCTACATAATGCATGACATCAAAGATTCACTTTCCTGTACAATATCATCAATATCATATTTCTAAGGTATTAAAATATGCTTCAAATTTTTATTTATTCTGTTTACATATGTACTATTATCGATGGTAACGTTTTAACGTACCGCCGTGTTAAAGGCTTACGTAATGTGTACGTCGATTTACGTAATTATAAAAGAATAGCATTTCTTTATACATTTTTGATTTCCACACACATAATAATATCATTTGTATGCCTGATTGTACGACGAAACTGCTTTTTTTACTAAGAATGTTCTAAATACGGACATTAAAAGGACATAATTTTGGATAATTACTCAGTTTTAAGGTTTAATAGTGGGGCAATATTGGTGTTATATTATTATTAATATATATATTTCAAAAGACGTTCTGTTTTTATAAATTTGATTTGTCACTTTCTAATTGTTTTTTCTTCTTTTTTTCCAACACACACTCTCCCTCTCTCACATTGTTTATCTCTAGAATATAATATTCAATGTAAGAGAGAATATAAAGATTAATAATTAATTTTAAAATGAATATAAAGAATTACAAAGAAATAAAGAAACCATCAACTTTTGAAATTTATAAAAGGCCCTCAAACGAATTCTGCACCCAATATATACTATTTTATATAGATCTCTACTTAGAATAATATTTTCCATATTTATCACAAAAAGTAACAAATACCCTTTTCCTAAACGCATCCACATATGTATATATATATATATATATATATATATATATACATATATATATATATGTAGGTAGAGGTTATTTACCGCATCTTTAAACTTTGTATATACTTTACATATAGATGTATATATATAGCTCGATCATGTTCGGTGCATATGTATGTATACATATTATTCCTGAATAGGCGATAGATAACAAATTGAGACATCACAGATGTGTGAGATATAGGACAGGAATGATGGATCGTGAATCGATAATTAGCTGAAAATAAAATACTCTGGGGATTCCAGCTGGTTCCCAACAAGGGTACTTATTCTTATACTTATAAGTATCGTGTAAAGAGAAACAAACTAAAAAAACGCAAATAATTTCTGCAAATTATGATATATTCTAAACCATGAAATGTGACGCCTATATAGGATATAATGTAATATATTTAATATCATTAGCTCGTGATATAAATTACCAGAAATACAAAAATGTACATTTATTTAAATCAATAGGAAAATCGGTACTGGTTAAATCATGAAAATGTACCAATCAAGTCAACCAGTTTATTCCAGTTAGTTTAATTAAGACATTAAACTATATATAAACTATATATTAAACATATATAATAGTATTATGACATTAAACTCCTCGAATGAGACAGCGTTCAACCACTTTCCCGCGGGACATTTTAAAATGGTCTAGTTTGTGGTAACATTGAGATAAATGCCAGATGATATCTACGTCTGCACCTATGATAATTTATATAATTTGAACATTTTTTTAATAATAATAATTGATGAAATATTTATGTACAAATGTGTTTCAAATGAAAACACATTGAATGACTATTTAGTAATAATATTTAATGTAATGTTATTCAATTTCGATTAATGGAGATTAGCCTAATATTATATATATATAATAGAACGTTTGACATTGTTTTGTCATAGATTACATGTTGTTTTACACACTTGGTGTATAGCAATGGGGTTTTGAAAAATCCTCAAAAATTGGGATTTTGAGTGACATTTTCATCTCACATGCAATCACTCTATTTAAATAAAACAGAAAACTATAATATAAGTGGCCCTCGTGTATGTTAACTGGAATAGATTTTCAGTGTTTTAATTTGTTATTTAAAACTTAAAATGTGATAACTCCCCCAGAAGGCAAATTATAAAGAATTACCTTTTATAATTATAATTATATTTATAATAATAATTATATAAATATATTAAAAGTTGATATTTGATGAGAAAACTGTTGGTTTTAACGGAGCATTTGACATTGTGCGCATAACAATTATACGTTGCATATATTTAAACTGACGGTGAGTGATTCTAAAATATTTTATTATACAAACAACCTATTATTACCTGTTAAATATATTTTATATATTACAACACATACACATACACGTATATCATATTTATTATGCACAATATGATGGGAATATTGATATTGCGGATACACATTATTAACTTTAGATAGCAAAGCCGGCCGTCGTTAATAGGTAAATAGCCTCGTTTGTAATAAAACGCTCAATAGAGGTTTGAAAAATGTATAATAAACATTAGCTAATAGGCTAATAAATAAACTATACGGTATCACACTATAATACGTTATCACACTTTACTACGTTATCACACTATAATACGTTATCACACTTTACTACGTTATCACACTTTAATACGTTATCACACTTTAATACATTATCACACTTTAATACGTTATCACACTTTACTACGTTATCACACTTTAATACGTTATCACACTTTAATACGTTATCACACTTTACTACGTTATCACACTTTAATACGTTATCACACTTTACTACGTTATCACACTTAAATACGTTATCACACTTTAATACGTTATCACACTTTAATACGTTATCACACTTTAATACGTTATCACACTCTAATACGTTATCACACTTTACTACGTTATCACACTTTACTACGTTATCACACGTTACTACGTTATCACACCTTAATACACCGTAAAACATTATCACACTATAATACGTTATCACACTTTAATACGTTATCACACCTTAATACACCTTAATACATTATCACACTATAATACGTTATCACACTTTAATACGTTATAACATTCTAATACGTTATCACACGTTAATACGTTATCACACTTTACTACGTTATCACACTTTATTACATTATCACACTTTAATACGTTATTACATTCTATTACGTTATCACATTTAAATAAGTTATCACACTTTAATACATTATTACACTTTAATACGTTATCCCACTTTACTACGTTATCACACTTTAATAAGTTATCACACTATAATACGTTATCAAACTCTAATACGTTATCACACTATAATACGTTATAACAGTCTAATACGTTATCACACGTTATTACGTTATAACAGTCTAATACGTTATCACACGTTAATACGTTATCACACTTTATTACATTATCACACTTTAATACGTTATCACACTCTAATACGTTATCACACTCTAATGCATTATCACACGTTAATACGTTATCACACTTTATTACATTATCACACTTTAATACGTTATTACATGCTATTACGTTATCACACTTTATTACATTATCACACTCTAATACGTTATAACAGTCTAATACGTTATCACACTTTATTACATTATCACACTCTAATACGTTATAACAGTCTAATACGTTATCACACGTTAATACGTTATTACACTTTAATACGTTATCACATTTAAATAAGTTATCACACATTACTACGTTATCACACTTTAATACGTTATCACACTTTAATACGTTATCACACTTTACTACGTTATTACACTTTACTACGTTATTACATTCTATTACGTTATCACATTTAAATAAGTTATCACACTTTACTACGTTATCACACTTTAATACGTTATCACACTTTATTACATTATCACACTTTAATACGTTATCACACTTTATTACATTATCACACTTTAATACGTTATTACATTCTATTACGTTATCACATTTAAATAAGTTATCACACTTTACTACGTTTTCACACTTTAATACGTTATCATACTTTAATAAGTTATCACACTATAATACGTTATCAAACTCTAATACGTTATCACACTCTAATACGTTATCACACTCTAATACGTTATCACACTCTAATACGTTATCACACTTTATTACATTATCACACTTTAATACATTATCACACTTTAATACGTTATCACACTTTATTACATTATCACACTTTAATACGTTATTACATTATATTACGTTATCACATTTAAATAAGTTATCACACTATAATACATTATCAAACTCTAATACGTTATCACACTCTAATACGTTATCACACTTTAATACATTATCACACTTTAATACGTTATCATACTTTATTACATTATCACACTTTAATACGTTATTACATTATATTACGTTATCACATTTATATAAGTTATCACACTTTAATACATTATCACACTTTAATAAGTTATCACACTATAATACGTTATCAAACTCTTATACGTTATCAAACTCTTATACGTTATCAAACTCTTATACGTTATCACACTTTAATACGTTATCACACTATAATACGTTATCACCTTTTAATATGTTATCACACTCTAATACTAACATTTCTAGTTTTATTGTAGAGTGTTAACTCAATTGTAAGTGTAAATCGTTAAACTCGACTTAATAAAAATTAAATTAACCGGTCCGTCCCTGGGCATTTTGGATTCGGTTAACTGTCCTTAACTCCGCAGATTACACGTTGTCGTGATATGTTATCTCTCGTTCAGTTAGTCTATTTAGAGTATAAGTTACATTAAGATCATAACTCGTCATTTAAATTGTTTAACTTATACTAGGAATGAATGGAATAATTATAGAATTTTGTAAAATTATCTAAACCTTTAGACGTCAGGATCAAAACAATTTCCGAAAGTTGCCATGCACCTATGACGTGCAATCATGTTACCACATTATAATGCATCGTAGTATGCTTATTATATAATTGAGGTTCCGTATACAACTAGAGGAAACTGCCGATTACTTTACAGAAAGCTATTTTTCTGAGAGAGGTAACTTTCGCTACTGAGATTTCTGCTAGTCAATTCATATATTGTACATGCAGCCGGACAAGTACGCATTTAAATAAAGTGTGCCATTCATTCTAAGAAATATAGAACTTATGCATCATATTTAGTGATTGACAGATGTCAGACATTAGCTTCAGTTAAGTTTTCTTCTACGTTTTACACGTTTAAACCTATTTTTCCGGTTTACCTCTTGCGTTCCTGATCGGTTTGAATTATTGTTTTTGATGATTTCATCATATGAAATTAGCCTACACAGTCAATTAAATTCACTTGTTATTCAAAGTATTTAAGACATCTTTTGTAATGAACCATACAATAATCTGACTTTCTACTATAGTCGTATACTATCAACTGCTATCGCTGGAGACGGAGACGGCTTCCATGCAGAAGGAGCTGTTGAAGCTGGCGTGGGAACAGGAACGGTTTTTTGTGGAGCAAGAGCGACTCGCAACCGCAGAGTCCTGGCCGTGGAGATGGAGAGGCTGCATTCCGAAACGCAAATATCTTTCCAGTTTTCGGGTGATACGTTATAGTTTCGAACTTATTCACTTTCCTTTAAATGCATTATTTTGTAAAATACTACATTTTTTGGGATTAAGAATACTTAACAATTGATATATATATCTATATGTTGTATATTGTATATCAATTCCGCTGTACAACATATTAAATAATAATCTACATATTTTAATATGTTGGTTATTTTACTTTCTACTTTTTCGATTATTTATTCTATTTACGAACTATTGTATAATTTTTGTATTACAATACATCGTTTAAAATATTATTTAAACGCTATAATATGTATCCGCAATATATTTCATATATACATTTTTAATTTAGAAGGAATATAATATTTTATTGAGAATTGTAATGGATTTTATCATCAATCGATATGCTATAAAATTAAGTTATAACATATCAAGTGCACTATTTAATTGCTTAATGATTTAATAAATACAACTAGTTTTAAATTTGTTAGTGTAAGTTATATAATGATAAAATGTTTAAATTTAATTATTATTAATTCTGTTTATATTTATAATGCAACAAAGATATATTATATTACGAGGCATTGTATTAATTATACTATTGGTAGTTAATTTGCGATAGGTATACGTAGAGTTCTCGCAAAGTTAACATTAGAAAAATTGCGATTGCGATGAGAACATTTGCATTGTTTTTGGAAAAGCTGCGAATTCCGATTTACAAATTTGTGTTCGATTAGAGTTGCGATGCATTGGTGAAACCGAAATTGTTCGCGATTTGCGAATTGAAACTGAGCTACTACTGGTCGATTGAAATCTTATATTCTCTAACCTGATGATCCGAAGCCAACCTGGCAGATCAAGTTCCAAAGGAAACGACCCCTTACGGGCTATACGGAACATTTGACCAACGAAGTCGCATAGTAAAGGATTCGAAGCAAACAGTGTTTTTAAAGTGTAGAACATATGTTTATAATCTGTGAAGGAACTGAATTTTTACTTACTGACTTTGATTATAATTGTATGTTAAATGACAATGGGTACATATTCCCGCAGTTAGCGCTTCCAAAAACATTGTAGTTGAGAACTGGCATAAGAACTATCGTTTAGTATAGACCAGCACCAAACTTCCTTATTTTTTTATTATAGTAAGGCAAATTACTAAATAATTTTAAACCAATGAGCGACACTTAAACCAACTATTTTAGACATACAATTAGGCAGTTCGTTTCACATGGCCAATTAATAATTCGTGACTTGGCCATCAATCACTTCACCACTACTTTATTTTAATTATAATTTTAATTTTTCCGAGTGTTTTTGTTTAATGAATTGGTATGTAAATAGGAACACAATTTTTTGTTAGTAATTGAGGTTAATAATGCGTCTGTTTTTAATCAACTCATTTATCGATTAATATAATACAGTATTTGCAGTTACAAGCGATTAATAACTGGCTTGATATGAGCGTGCTATTTTCAAATAAAAACTTTTGGATTCATTTAAAATTTAATTTAAATTTTTTTAATTATAAATTAAAAAAATATTTTATAAATATTTATATTATTTTTTTAAATTTAATTTAAAATTTAAATATTTTATAGAACGATACAATTGTAGGATTTTTACTTTACAGCTAATATATTGATATTTTAAACTTTTTAAAATAAATAGATTTAAAAGTTTTTATTTAAAAATTGCGCGCTTAGAATATCTCGCCAGTTATTAATCGCGTGTAACGGCAGGTACTGGACCCGTCAAAGTCTGAGCGATTGGATTGACCAAATTCAATTGTGAGTCAATCGATCAACAAAATTGAAAAACAAAAACTTTTATTAACTTTCTTTGAACATGAACAAAATTAATGTGTGCAACAACTCATGGCACAAGCTTACTGGATTCAAACATGAAAGGCGATAACTGGTGTAGCAATATTTTAAAACGGAGCTTATGAAATAATACTTGACTTTTAGCTGCTTTATAACTGCAGCGGACTAAATGAAAAAATATTCAATTTAAAAATTAGTTGAATACCTTTTGCTAAATCAGACAGTCAGCTTTTTTTCTATGATTAAGCAAATCTATAGCTAGAAATTGCGTTATTTTTCCTTTTCGATAAAACTTGACTAGACGCGTTTGTGAGCTATTTGATGACACGGAGTGGAAAAGTCAACATAAAGCAGCTTAATGTCTACAAAAGTCAGAAAAAATCCAGTTGAGTGCCATATTTCCTAGTTAGTGAACACTACCAAATCAAGTTCGGTAGTAAAATTTAATAACGGTACCGACTCGTAAATTCCACTTCTAAAAGTGACAGATTTTAGACACCCATAGTGTCGGATGTTTTGAGCGCCGTATCTATTACTTTTAGATATATAAATACTTAACTTCTTCAATATTTCAATAATGAGTATTTTTACATCGTGTGTTCTAATATTCAAACTAAAACTCTCCATAGAATACTCGGGCTACTAGAAAAAGATAGATCAATTTGCAAAAAACAAACAATGCCTCGGAGTATCTCCCAAGAAATGTAAATGTATAATAATTATCTGATTTAAGGATTTATAGTATTTTATCAAGCCCGGAAATCCGTATATTAGTCAATAGAATTGATTAGGTCAGCCCACCAGACGGACAGAAATAATAAAATATAAATCAAAAGAAAGGGGTAGATAGATAGATAGATATCAAAGAAAATCGATAAAAAGGAGATACACAAAAGGCAAAGGAGAGAAAATTCTAAAACTGGAAAAAAGCAATCCTAGAAAAAACTTAATAAAACCAGCCAAAACGAGACCAATATCTGAAGTGAAAGAAAATGAAGGAATTCCACTAAGTTATACTTGTACTTACAGTATAACACACGCCTAGGAAATGAGAGGATGTTAAGTTATGCCTGTAGTGGTTATAATATGTTAACTAAAGCCATGATCCAGTAAAACATGTTTTAATGTCAATAATCAGTAAAATGTCCCGCAGAGTTATCCAATTTCGGTTTCCGATTTTGAATAACTAATTACATTTAGTATTTTTTGTATTTATTGTACGATTGCATTAAAATTAAAATTAAAATGCTTCAGCAAAAAACATACAAACTAATTTATGGTTCAAAGACCTGTAGACTGTAAAATATATATTTATTATAGATATTCAAGCGATGATTTAAAATGTATAAATGTCAATTTAATATATTAGATAAAATTGTGTAATTATATATTTATTAATTAAATAGAATAAATTTAATTTAGTATTTCATTCATGTAATTATATATGCTTATTACTAGAAATAACGCTATATTACACTTGATATTTTTCAAATTTAATACTTTTTTTTTTAATAATAATATTAATAAACAACAATTATACAAATTATGGTCATTGTGTAAAGTGTTAGACACATTTATATAGCTTGAATTACATGTTGAAAAACGGTTCGACGTTTAAATACCTCAAATTGTAACTCCTTTCATTATATTTTGATGATCCCTTTACCTTCATTGACTTATACATTTATAATAAATAAATGTATTGGATAAATATACAATAAATTGAAAACTTTTATAAATATTAAATCCAAGAAATCTCTGTAATGTGCATTTCATTTAAATGTTCGACTTTGATACACAATATTTACGGGCTAATAGTTACCCAGTCTGTCATTTTTTTTCTTAATACACTTATATTCACAGACACTCCATAAAACTATATAAATCCAAAGAAGATGCCGGGATAGATTTTATTTTTTCAAATATAGTTTTTTTATTATTAGTTAAGTATACTATAACTGACTAACTGGAAAAAATCGGAAGGATCAAACACTGGAGTTTCCTTTCAGTATTGTGTATAATCCAGAAGGCTTGCATACAACTGATAAATGATTATTTTACTTGAACACGTTTAAAGAATAAATGTGGAAATAATAATGTATTTATGATAAAAGGAAACTATTGTTAATCACAGTTTTTTTTAACTTTTGATATTTTCGATTTATTTCATTCACAAAAAATAAATAAAGACTTAAATTAAAAATTTTAATTAATTGAAAGCTTAACCTTTAAAATGAATTAAACAATTTTAATATATGTGTATGAATAAGGAAAATAAATAATATTTAATTCTTTCTTACAATCACATTATTTTTTTTTAATTTTAAAATTGTTGTTATTATTATTATTTTATTTTTAAATAACAAAAATAGTGTTTACGTGGTATAGCAATATAAAATACAGTAATAGTTGAATTTAAATTAATATAACATATTAGATAATGAGTATTAAACATTGTTTTATGGTTGCTTTATTGACTGTAACAATGTGCTCGTTGATCACTATACTATATTATCTGATTCGTCTTCTGATTCATGATTTTTGTATAATGTATTCCTTTGAAACATATGAAAATGATTAACGAGTTGTTAACTTATAAGGATTTGTGATTTGGGATTGCAAAAGCTTTAATGTAAACAGTAAAATACTAATTTTAAGTAAGCTCTCTACTTTTAGACTTTGAATGCTCAAAAGTGATCATTATTAGACTCTAACATTAACTTTTTTATTTTAATTCCTGTGATTCAAATTATAATGAAATTAAAATTAATTTTTTAACATTTTCTACTATATATATATTTCCATATTCATAATCATAGCCAATACTAATCAAATTGATTATATTTTATCTATTAATAAGAGTAATTTAAGGTATTATTTGTAATAAATTAAATTTATCTTTTTAAAAAACAATAATACGTGTTTACTTTTGAAGTTTTTGAACGAGTTATGGAGATAATTATATAATGGTGCATACACTGAACATTTTATAAAAACATAGTGGGATTTTTTAAAATAATAAAACGATAATACAAAGTGTTTGTGTTTGTACATATAAAGACTATAATTTTATGCAAATATATCGATTATAATTTTATGCAAATATATTGACTATAATGTTATGCATATTGACTATAATTTTTTGCAAATATATTGATTATAGTTTTATGCAAATATATTGACTATAATTGTACGCAAATATATTGAGTATAATATTATGCAAATACATTGACTATAATTGTATACAAATATATTGACTATAATTTTATCCAAATATATTGACTATAATTATATGCAAATATTGACTATAATTGTATGCAAATATGTAGACTATAATTTTATGCAAATATATTTACTATAATTTTATACAAATATATTGACTATAATTTTATGCAAATATATTTACTATAATTTTATGCAAATATATTGGCTATAATTTTATACACATATATTGACTATAATTTTATGCAAATATATTGAATATAGTTTTATGCAAATATATTAACTATAAGTGTATGCAAATATATTAACTATAATTGTATGCTAATATTGACTATAATATTATGCAAATATATTGACTATATTTTTATGCAAATATATTGACTATAATTTTATTTAAATATTGACTATAATTTTATGCAAATATATTGACTATAATTTTATGCAACTACATTGGCTATCATATTATGCAAATTTATTGACAATCAAGTCAATCTACTGTTACATATTTTTCTGATTGCATTAATTAAAGTATATCTATTCTATATAAATCAATAATTCAATTGTTTAAAAACACAAAAAAATAACATGTCAAATTTTTAAAATTGGCTATTAATCAAATTAATATTTAAATTAATATAAAAGATTTACCACAGACACTTCCATTCTCTTTATATTGAATAACAGTTATTTTTAATGTTAAGCATCTCAATTTATGCAAACGTTGGTTTAAAGTGTTTAGTCAAACTTTTAAAAATAATTAGCCTCCTATGTAATAAGATCGAACATTAATACTAGCTATCAGTAGACATTTACATACATTTATAGTATGACCTACTTTAATTTCTTAAGAGGAAACTAAGTTTTGAGAAAACCATGATAGGTGGGATTCGTATAGTGATTATATAAAGAGTTTCCTTAAAAATGTCTCCATTATACTTAATTATAGGCATAAATCCCCAGAAAGGTCACCACGTTATGTTGAAGATTAAAATGGCAGCCACCACCACAATTAACAGACTTTGTGGAAATATTCGCATACAATGTCGAGACGTTTATACACCTCCGAATGGAATCGGCTGCACGATTAAAGCTGCTTAGCCACAGGTTACCAAAATAATGTCAAGATAAATTTTCTTATCTTTCTTAATTCCACGTTTCCGTTAAATGCAAAATAAAGCATGGAAATAGCTGTCCATAGCCAGGTAGAATTGTAAATATAAGAGAGAGAGAGCGAGAGAGAGTTCCTCAACGATATATATTGGAACTTATTGATTAGAATCAGTGCAATAATATAAAGCTCTTTTATAAACTCCCTTCCTTTTACCACTCTAGCTCACATGAGCATGTTTTCATTATTTATTTTCTTTTCAGTTTCCAGAGAATGAATATGTTAAACGTAAGTTGGCTCGAGGTATGTGTTTCTTTTTAGAGAGATGCAGAAAACACGAAATTAGACGTCCAAGTTCCTTGATTTTTTAATCAAATGGATGGTCTCTAATTTAGTATCAATATATATAAAGAAATGTATGTAAATAAAGAACCTACGTTAACAACCAACGTATGCAAAGTAGCACTGCTTTTCGGGGAAATAGGCGATTAAAAGAAATAGGTGATAAAGAATGATGAGTGAAAATATAATATGGAGATAAGAGCAAAAAATAATAAGTTAAAAAGATAGATTGAAAAAATAATTTAGCTGAAAAAAAGGAGTACAAATAATTGAAATGAAAAGGAAGGAGGAAAAAATAGATGAAAATTTTAAAAAAATGGGAGCAGTGG
>JAUZND010063674.1:0-17883 GCA_034780555.1 Coelogynopora nodosa | reverse complement strand
GAACCGACCCATTTGCCCTCACGTGGCAAGTGTGAAGGGTGGAGGTCTCCTGACTTTTGTCAATGATGACATCCCCTTCCGTCAAGTAGCTACGATTCGGGCGAGTAAGGAGGAGGGGAGACTGGAATCTCTGGCTGTAGAAATATAGTCCAGAAACCGGGGAGATACGTCTTTGTGAATGTGTATGCCCCCCTAAGAAGCGAACTGGACATGACGACCTGGTTCCCTGGTGTGATCTTTCTAGTTTGGTGGTTTGTCGGAATCACTCTATTGGAGGGGATCTCAATGGGCACTCGGCTTTCTGGGATCCAAACCAACCGTCTGACGTGCTTGGAGAAGAGATCGAAGAGTGGCTGAGGGTAAACGACCTGGGCTGTTTGAATGACGAATCAGCGACACGGGTTAATACAGGAACGGGCAGATTGAGTACAACGGATATTTCGGTGGTACACAATTCCCGCTTGGGAGAGGTGGAGTGCTGCTGCTTGGATGGCTAGGGTCGGATCATTATCCGATACTCAGTGAAGTTGACCTGGAGGTCAATATCCTGGCTGAGGGGAAACCAAGGCTAAAATGGAATTGGAACAGGGCAAACTGGGCGTCCTAAGAGCTCTGAGTTCCAGAAGCAGAACCAGGGGTCGTCTTTGAAGGAGAGAGTTTCTTTCTCTCAGAGACGATTCAGGGTGTAGCTAGGACCCACATCGGGATGGTGCGATCGAAATAGCCTGGTAAAGAGCACCTAACTAGGGAGGTTCTTAATGCCATCAAGGAACGCAACCGCCTAGACAGAAACCTAGCAAACAGAAGAGTTGAGTGGATTCAATCGTGCCGAAAGGTCAGACAACTGATCGTTGAATCTAAGCAGAACTGTTGGAGAAAGTTTGTAGAGTCCTTGGAGGGACACTCCGGTTCTTCTCGTACGTAAGATGATCCGCTCTTTGAGTGAGAAGAGCCTTTCGCTCAAGGAAAGGAACAGGGTGCTGGTAGATGGGAGATGTGAGTTCTCCTCTGACCAGAGGAAGGCTAACCGCTTCGTACAAGTGTATGCGGGGGTTAGCCGCCAGCGATTCGAAAGAGGAGAGAAAGAATAACCGTGAAATGAAGAAAATCCTGAATCCTGAAAATCCTATCAAACTTTACTTTGGCATGTTTCCAGTTCTGAAACCCTTGCAATTCGTTGCAAATTATTAGTATAGAAGATATATTTATTATTTTTAATAAATCTCGTATATTTGGAGAGTATGTTATTTGTCTCATGAATTATTGGGGACCCAAATATATTCGGGCCTTCCACTCAAAATATTGGGGGCCAGGCCTTCCTGGTATGTAAATGTGAATGTGTTTACAAATTACAATTTGTATTGGATAATTTAAATGAAATATATTTTAGCTGCATTTACATTTTAATTATATAATTATTTCTAATATTTTATAATCATCTACGAATACATATGATTATATATGAACTAGTATTCTACACAAACTAAATTATATTTAGCTTATAACAAGCTTCAATGCTTGTTGTAAGCATTTTTTTATCGTAAACATGCTTGTTGAAACGAGTTTCATACAATATTATTAAATGAAAAAATTTGTCGGAACTACTGTATATTGCTTGGGATATAAGCGAGTAATAACCGTGTAATAACCTTGTTACACTTTGTAGCAACTCAGCAGTAATCTTACACAACGTAGTACTCATCATCATCATTATCAGTCAAGTCAGTATATTTGAATTAAAGAAATAAACTTCATGCTTCAAGGTTTTCTTTCAGTTCATAACTGTCCTTAGGATGTCGCGTTGGTACAATTCTGATAGATTTCGCCTTGAATGAGTTGTTGAATGTGCTGCGATTACCTTGTCCGACCTTCATTGGCCTTTGTGCTTCCCAGAGAATCTGTTTGTAGCAACTGGTCGGTTGGGTGATGAGCTCATAGTAACCGATGGAGCGTTGGTGTCTTTTGTGAAAAATGGCGGAAAATTTCGATACTTTATTGTAGAGGCATTGTAGAGGCATAGTAATAACATAACCTGGTAAAATCTAGAAATAACAATGTTACAGTTTTTATCTTAAAATTTAGTTTAAAATATCGCATGTTGTGTTACAATTATTTGATGACTTCGAAATGACCGAGAAAGTATTGTAAATATTGAAAGTTTAATTTAGAAGATCACTGTTACCACCAACCCACCTGATCAATTTTTGTAATAATATCTGAAAATATTTTTAAACGACAGTTAACTCGTGTTCAGATCAAAAAGATGCAAAATTACTGCATTACAAAGGATTACAAATCTCAGCCATTTTAACCCCTACTTTGGCTGTTCTACTATTAATTATAATCGAAAAGTTATTTATAATCATATTAAAGATGGGACTGATAATAAACACATATTTTTAATAATTTATTAATTATGGCATAGCAATATTATATATCAAATATTTTTGCTATAAGTATATAACAATTTTAGAGGTATTTTCTGCAGTAAAAAATTAAAAAAACTTTTAGGTACTTTCATGATTAAAATGCTGAAATTTTTTGTTTAAATAAACATATTTGTATGTATATAAAAAAAATTAACATTTATATTTTAAATACACATACATCATACATTTATATATATCATTTACATTACCAGCTATAACATTTAATATGTATTATATATGTTTTTATTGAACATACACAGAGTTAACCATTATATGTTATGATTATAGAACAAAGTATTGATGACATCAACCACTGGAAAGGGGAGTTGGACAAAAAACATGACGATCTCGGAACTGAAAGTGATAAACTCGATATTTATATTCGTCGGTTAGGTAAAGCTTTAGAAGCCACCGAGGAACCTCTCCATCTTACACAGCAATGTTTGTCTCAAAGGTATAATCAAATTTTCTTTTGCTACATTTTGCTTTATTCTGGTTATTTTATTGATGTTTGCTTTTTAAAAACTAACAGAGTAGGTGCAAGCACAATGTCCTCAGTGAGCAGGCCCATAGCAACCGGGTAGGCCAGGCAACGCATAAGCACCTAAAGCACCTTGCACCCTTATAGAAAAAAATGAAGTATAGGTAGCATTTTACTTACATACAATATGTACCTATTACCTATAGAACGATATTTACAATATATGTTTGTCCCTACCATGTCTGTGCAAGTTAGTAATAAGTTAATGATTGTAACCATTAGTGAGTAATCAACACTAATACTAGTTGTCTCTGCTTTGAGGTAAACCCACATCTTTCGAAATTAAACGTCTTTGGGTTATCCAGATACACTATTGATTTATTTCTGTCTATCTAATAAAATTGCTCTAATCAGTATTATATGAAGAGTGTATCCAACCCAGTAACGTCATCACCCCCTCCCAGTGACGTCATCACCCCCTCCCCCTCCCTAAATCCCTAAACTGCTAAATTCATAAACTTATAAATCCCTAAAATTCCTAAAATATATCCCCTGGCTTAATTTGAATCATTGAAGTGATTGAGTGGAAATGTAATGATTTAGAGTATAACAAAAATGGCAGTGTCACTTCTCATTATCGTAGTGGTGGCCTGGGAAAAAGCCAGATAAGAATAGGTCATCACCGGAAGAACTTTCTTTGGACAGCTTTTTTTTAATATTAGGGCGAGGAGACAATTTTTATGTTGCTGTCTAGGGCATGTTTTATGAGTTTAAATTATCGCTTGAAGAACTTTTTTCAGACACTTGTGGATTTGACACGGGTCGAGAAAATGATGTAGGTGTTGCCGTTGATGAGGAGATGATATTTCTTCAACATTATTGTTGGGTATATTGCTTATTATAATGTGCCAGTATGTTGCACTCTCGTATCAGTCTTTTCATTTGAGACCAGCCAATTGGGGGTGTAATCAGTTTAGCTCGAATAACCACTGCAAACCGTATCAAATCCAAAATATGTGACTTGACAATTGGATAACAATTATCATCAAAGAGTTGACCTCTCTCATCCCAGGGAATAGCATGATTAGTTATAAGTTCCAATAAGATACGTCCTTTAGCCCGACAGTATTTTGGAAACGCATTTATTGCAAGTAGAAGGATTTGCTTGCATTCTCTTGTTGTATTTGTCACTAGCGCTGTTGGTGGCGGTGGTGATTGCGTTGTTGGAGTTGGTTGTGAAGATGAGACCTCCTGTTGCCAGTCTTCTTGATCTTGTCTACGCCTGGCTTCCCGTAGATCATGATCATACATTTTAAGTGATTGATCTGGAGGTAGATCTTTCCTAAATAGTTGGTTATCCTCTTCTTTATAATTCGGAGCATTTTTTTCATAGCCTCAAATTTTTCTTTTGGTTCATTTTAGAAATTTTAGCAGCCTTGAGTCGCCCATCTTCCTGTGAATAATGTTTTCTAGCATGTTCCGTTGTCGAGTAGACAAAGTGTGGCTTCTCATTGGGAAAAAATTTACTTCTCACTCGTAAATGGTCAGGTATAGTCTAATGTATATCTAAAAAAGATATGCACGGGGATTGTCATGCAGAATATACTTGAAGACAGAGGTACAACATTTCAATTCTCCAGGAAACATTTGAAGACCCAAGCGACTGATTTGGATGGAATTTCTAGCATTCTTAAACATGACCAGATACTGAGCATTCAGTGATCGAGTACATGTCTCGTTTCCCGTCAGAAACAGATTTTGAATAATATGAATGGCGAAGCAGTGTAGATGATCAACCATTCTTGCAAACAAGGTGCTTATTAACTGAGAAGTTTTTCCTCCTTCATCAAATGATCAAGTACAACACAATAATGTGGTTTTAAAATATCAAACGACTCAGACAGGCGCGCCTATTTCATGTACTTTGATAAACTGACAATGTCATATAGCAGCTTGAATTTTGTTCCTGTAAACCAATGAATTATTTACAGTATACTTAAATGTACTCTTTCCTGAAATTGATGGTCCGGCACAGTCATGCTGGTATTGTCCTTCAATCAGATATACATGTTTCTACAATGTGTTTATGTATATAAAATGTCTAGAATTATCTTCTTGTTTATAGGCATAATTCTATAAACATGATAACGTTTTCTATAACTTTTACATAATATTTTAGACATAATTTATCTATCAGAATTCGTCAATCGCAACAAGCATTTGATTGAGAGCGATACAGAGGAGGAAGATGAAAATTCTACTATAAGAAACATGAAATCCAAATACAAGCATCATCACGAAGAGAATGTAGAGTCTGAAAAGGATACATCGGATATTGATTATGGCGTTGACAAAAACAATAAACATGTCTATAGTGAAAACAAAATGCACTTCTATGACCCTGTTAAGTGTTTTAATCTGTCTAATTCCTTCCTCGTTGGACATATTCTACTGGGCGATATTGGGGTAGATGGAGCATCCTCGCGTACACTGAAGGAGATTAGATTGAAAAGCTTGAGAAACAAAGGATTCATCGTCATTTGTCAATTTTGAACAAGTGTACCAAAGATAAACTATTGGGACTAATTTATAAAACAATGAAACATATCCAACGCTCAAATAATAACACCATGATATCCAAACACTCAGTTTTGGAAGAAGCTGTAAAGCGAAGTTGTTACATACATATTTCGAGATCAAGTTAGATATCAAGTCGAACAGTACCCTTGGGCTGGTCAAGTTGGATAAGGCTATGTCAACATTACTGACACCGCGAGCAATAAAGATGAAATTGAAGATGAGCAGTGACACCTACATTTATTTAAAAACCCTAAATGCCTACTTTCTTACTCTGTCACTTTTGAAATAATAATAATGAATGGAATTCTATCCGATTAATTATGTGTGCTTCAATGATCCAAATTAAATGGATACATTTTAGGATTTAGTAATTTAGGAGTTTAGGGATTTACGAGTTTAGGGATTTAGATGTTTAGGAGTTTAAGGATTTAGGAGTTAGGGATTTAGGAGTTTAGTGATTTAGAAGTTTAGAGATTAAGGATTTAGGAGTTTAGGGATTTTATGCTAGTAAACATTAGAAGTTTGGAGATTTTTTGATATTAAACTCAATTGAAATAATTTCAGACACCCCTGAACCATGTTTGAAATAGAATTTGACATTATTTACTAATAAATTAGACACGGCACGGCAAGTGTAGACGTGTATTGTCAAGTGTAGACAAGAGCGATAGAATACGGCCGTTCATGGTAAGAGTTGTAAAAATCAATTCGTTATTTCCGGTCACCTCTTAAATAGGGGGGAGGGGTGATGATGTCAGTGAGGGGTGATAAGTCACTGGGAGTGACGACATCACTGTGGTGGGTGATGACATCACTGGATTGGATAAACTCCTCATATACTACTCTAATAACATTGGCGCTTATCTGAACTTGGGTCTGCCCAGCTCAAAATCGTTGCTACGGGCCCGGTGAGGGAGTTCCAAGTGGAGAGAACTCGATTAGAAAAGAATTGTTGCCTAAACTTGTACTTAGGGAGATCATAACCTACCTTTCAGTTTCCTAAAGTGCCCATGCACGTTACATAGGATTCCCGGTACCTTTAGAATACGACTAGTTTGGATTCGGTCCAATATGTTGTCCAGATAACTGTCTCCCAAATCTCACCATTTTTTTATAACTGATGCTACAAAAGTCACCACCTGCTTTCATCATTCCACTAGTGATGCCACCTAGACTTGCTTGCTGATTTGTTATTCTTGAGGTTCATAATTGCATCTTTTCCTTGAGACAACTACACTTTTTGGTTCTTTCTTATGTCTGGTACATCGTCTTTATTCTGATCCGAGTTTCTGTCTGTGTCATTATGGAATAAGTTGCTGATGAATTCATACCACCTTTTTAATATTTCATTCTTTTCATAAACGAGTTCTCCCTTTCCGCCTTGATTCCTAGAGCAAGTTTCACCATTTTTATTCCGGTTAACTTATTAATGAGAGAATTTATGTTTTTCAGCTATTTCACATCGTTTTGCTTGTCTAGGGACTTTCTTTACTTGTTAGTAAATATCAATATATAGAGGACTTTGGTTTTGTTTTATATTAATGAGTTCCTAGCATTTCGAAACGGCTTTTTATACTCTAAAATACTTATTATATAATTTACTATCATATACTTATTTTTTAAAAAACAATATTAAAATGATATTACACATAGAATAATAAATCAATTAACAAACATAATTTTACAAATTAAATCTAAATGAAGAATGATATACGTTGCCTCAATTTTAATACAAGTATGTATATAATAGCACAGTTAAATGGACATTTTAAGTTGTGAATTTTTAAACCGTACATTAGAAAACTATAAGTCTTACGTTTCGCAATATTACATAATTATACTGAGTTATTAATATGTAAACAATCAACTTTCTTCTGGCTAAGAAAATCATTGTAGTTGTTTCAAACTTAACCCGAATAAATATTAAAAATGATGTCATTTTATGCTGCAAAGATATTTCTAAGTAATACTAGATTATATTATTGTTAATTTTATATTGTAGAGAGCACAGGAAAGGAGCTGACTTGGTAATGGATGACTCACACAAAGAACTTATGAAAGAAGTTGAAGTTAACCAAGGAGCGCAAGGTTTGCTGCAAAAAACATTGGAACAAGCTAAGGAACAGCTCAGGTTAACGTTATGTCAATATTTTTAATAAAGCATATATATGACGCTTTATAGATAAATTTACTGTATAGGTATACTTTGTAAAATTGGTCATATTTCATCTTGATGATCCATATTGGGAGGAATTTGTCCGAGAATCTACTATTTATATATTTTTAAATATGTTAATTCGATGAAAAGTATTCATGTGGTCCAGTCTTACAATATGGTCATAGAATTTAACAACATTCTGGAACATATGGCACAACAGGAAAATACCTTCTTTCAAGAGATTTATTATTATGATTATTTTAAACGTACATAAACGTCCGTAAAATAAGCATAATATGAAATAAACAGAATTCCGACTTATATTGTACTATTTTGAACTTGGGGCATATTGGACTAGACATCCAGAACTTCATAACTCATAACTCAGAACTCCACAACTCAGGAGATAAT
This sequence comes from Coelogynopora nodosa, assembly GCA_034780555.1. NCBI lineage: Eukaryota > Metazoa > Platyhelminthes > Proseriata > Coelogynoporidae > Coelogynopora > Coelogynopora nodosa. The sequence continues at coordinate 9,824 of JAUZND010063674.1, read as the reverse complement.
ATTTTGTTGCTTGCTCCAAGACGATGATTGTAGACCTACAAATAAAAGTGAAACAAACTTCCAAAGAACCAATTAGACATCTAATTTAATGCTTTAAATACAAATATATTGCAGCCGTGTGGAACCATTCATCTTGAAATATGATGTAACAACTACATGCAAAGTCAAAAGGTTATTTCATGGCTATGTTTAGGCCGATTGGACATGTCATTTTATGTATATGCATATGGTGGTTCCGTATATATATTGAATGTTCAGAGAACTTCACACAATTTGGTTAACTGCTAGATTGGTAATTCATTCATATTAATCAAGATTGACCAAGCATAACTTCAAATTTGATAAGAAACTTCAAGATGAAATACAAAAGAAAACTTAAATGATATCCATAATAACTTTTATTCAGATTTTAAGTATTTTGTCTTCCTTTGTATTTGAATTATACTGTCGGTTGTCTTCGAGAGAATTACAAGTGTCGTTTCTGGTAGTCGACGTTAGTTTCTGGCGTTTATTTTATGCATTTCTGGCACTAGACGTAATTTTCTAATTTTTGTCAATGTTGATGGTAATTAAGGGCGGTAATGAAGGTCGTCACTGGTGCATTGACCGGAGAATCTAATGTTGAAGGTGCTCTTGTGTTGCGAGTCCATGTATTTGCCCATTGTGAATCTGAGTTAATCCAAGTCTACTGCATAGAATAAAGAGCTTTATTTTTAACTGCTTCGATAGATGTTGATCGCCATGCACACAAGATCTAGTTTACGAATTGCAGCCCAAGCACGTCTACGAGAATAGCCAGATCAGTTGTCGGCAAATAGTATTGCCAATGTCGCTGAAATCAGTGGTGTACGTGAGTGTTTCACCCGTAATTTCACCGTAGTTTCTCCCGTGAGTGTTTCACTCGTACGTAAGTTATAACTACGTGAGTGTTTCACCCCTAATTGTAGCTAGTTAATTTCACCGAGTTTCGTCGACGAAAATTTAAAGACATCGACACCTTTAAAGAATGTTTATGGTAAATAATAAATAATTAGCCATGTTTTACCTACTACAGTAGATATGGATAACATACATTTTATTTGCAATAATAACTTTTTCTTGATTAGTCATTTTTTTAAAATTAACAAAATATTAATTATGATAAGTCGTCATATTTAATCAATAAATAAATGTTCTTCATAAAATGAGAATTAATATCAATAAACAACATTGTTTAGGACTAATATCTACAATGAGTTATTTTAAAGTATTATTTTTGATACAATTTTTTATTATTTGTAAAAAGCCTTTTTTTCGATAATATTATTTAATTATGACTAAAAATTTGATCGATTATCTTATGATGAAAAATGGCTACATCAAATATAATTTTATAACTAAAAGAACCGCAAGAATATTTAGAGTTATTCGTTCGCTGATGCAAAAGCACATGTCAATAGATTGCAGTATTACAAAAATATGATTACGAACTCCTTAGTCTATTGAAGATAAGTTTACCGTCACAGATATTGATTCAATATTAATTTTGATTCAGTTTTTGTTCATGATTGAATGGACACTAAACGTATTTCGCTTATATATCTATAATTGTAATTTAACCATCTAAGGGCATAATTATCAAAATTTAATGAACAATCACATTTATTTTAATTGTCTTAAAATTATTGCAGAGGTGACTTGCAAAATGTCATTTTATTAAATATGCAGTTATTTAACAAACAAAAAAGATTAAGATTAATAATCGTCTTCTTTTATGACACCTTTACAATACTTAGGGCATCTATAGCAATTGGTCTTTGCCGAAATAACTGCAGTAATCAGTTGCCCGAGTAGAGCTGACTCACAGGCATGACCGCTCGAATGACATTGGCTCTTGGGAACATCTGCCCTCAAAATAGTGACTGAAGCGATTTGGATGTAGTAATACTTGGCTCTCGCGTAACTTCTATAAGATCAGAATCAATTTTAATTCATGCGAATATAATGCTTTCTGGTTATATTATAAGGTACAAACTTCATCTTAATCGTTAAGTTTATGACCGTTTAATACCCTTTACATTCAAAACCCTCAACAGTTTAAAAGCATGTTCAATTAAAACCCAACATGTAACATTTATATAAGTAATTTATATTAGTTGTATTTTTACAATCAGATAAGTTAACTCTATGGTTGCGCCTATTTTAAGTAATGTTAAAGTGATTCAGAATTTAAATAAATTATTAAATCTACCATCACCATGTAGCAGTCACCCAAAGAATATCTTCAATGCCCAGAAGGTTTGGGTGGTATTATGCCTTGTTCCAAAATGGCTACGAATGTTTGTAAATGATCGATTAATTTTGCGCCATCGACCTTGAGCGTTTACCAGAAAACTATCGCCTGACAGTCTGAAGGTCATGAACGTTTGGCATGTTTCCCAGAACTAGTGTATTATTAGTAGAAATACTACTTGTTAAAAACTTTTTTGAAACTTTAGATTCCAGGAATTCTTTGACAATCCGGATGAGATATATCAATTTTATGCCTCAAATTGAGAACATTGATAAAATCATCTCAGTTTAAGAATGTAAGCCATAGATAGCGATGTTGGTTTGGTTATCAAAAAGGAAGCATTTTTTGAGGTGTAGGAGTAAATATATTGATATTATATATTGTATTTTAATGGTTTTACATTAAATTCCCATCCCAACTAGATTGAACCGGCGGGCCATGTTCCGTCTATCAACTGATATTAGGGACAAATTTAAGGCGAAAAACATTGATGAACATATCGAAAATCTGGATACCAAGTCTGGTGACATTGGATATGTTGAGGGTTTTCCTAAAACGGATTCTGAGTAAGAATTGTTTCAACATATTGTATTAACCATATAAAATTCGGAAAAATCAGACCATATTTATTTATAAATATATTATAACAATAAATTTCTGTACATTCCGTGCATTGTGATAAACAATTTATTTATTTGGTAATTAAGCGACACCAATGTTTAATATTTATTACCTTCAATATCAATCAATAATAATATATATTTATCTTATTTATAAGCATTTATGTAAATGTTTTTAAATGAATGATATTTGAAGTGTTTTACACGTTTAAAAGTAACATAATGTGTTATCCCTTGAAAGTCTTTGGATTATATTTTACTAAAAGTACATTATGCAATGTTTGAAATGTCATTTTTTTTGTTTTAGCACGCTAGTTACTACATATATAAATAATAATGAATAGGTAATTAATAAAAGTAATAATAACAATAATAGTACTAATAATCACAAATTACGTTTGCTAAAATTACAAATTTATTGTAATAACTTCTTCCTTAGATATCGTCTCAAATTAAGGATTAATTATAATTTGAGATGTATTTTAAATTGAATTAATTTTTTATTGCATGAATTTAATTATAATGTTATATTATGTGCCTATCCGCTATAAAGAACATGACGGAGGATGGGTTTAACCTACATATATCGGCAATATCTTGTTAACTTTTATTCAGTAGCATAATATTTTTAATATAATTTGATTAATTTTCAAAAATCCGCTACACAATGCAGTGAAGCACAACGTCAGTGGAACTTACTGCTTGCATACATGTGGTTATAATATGTTCTATATATTTAAAGGAAACTACTTTTGAATATTCATAATATAAAAGTAAACATCACTTATAACACTGTATGTTTTTTGTTTTCTTTAAAATATATTTAAAAAATAAAATAGTATACGCAATGTTAAATGAATAAATAAAATCCTGCAAACATTATAATTGTAGACAATAATATGGAATCATTAGTTACATGATGTGAAATATTTAAGCATGTCTAAATGTTAAGTTTTCCTTCAATAGTTACAGTCATAACTAACTGCACTTAAAGTACTAAAATGAATGTAAAATTATATAAATATGACACATTTAAATATGCGCTTGTGTATATAATTATACGATCATTCGAGCAATTTGACTATCGACAGTCTTACTATATTATATTAACTTTTAATAGATTTTAAATTCATGTGACATACTTCCTGAAATTGTTATGCAACATATTATAATTCGTTTCCAGTTAACTTTTTTTTTTCACTTTTTAAAGATTACAGTTTCTTTCTCTCATTCTTATTTGTGTTATTTCTTCAATACATTTGTTTTCTCTCTACTGTGTTCTTATTGACAGTACAATCTCTATACAACAGTGGGTCGACTTCACCGATGACAACATAAAGGACGCTGAACAACAGCGCCACTCCTCCAACCAAATGCGGTCCATTATCGACGGGATTCTCCAGCAGGCTTATAACGACCAAACGGCTCAGAAAGAGGCGGTCGACAGAGCTTTACGAAACAACATCACGGAGTATAAGGACGTAAAGGGGAAACTTGAGGAGCACCTTAGTAAGGTATATGATTTAGCGTGGAATATCACCTATTGTCGGAACTTTTTGCAAGTCAAGATTATCGTAATGAAATCAGAAGTATGGGTTGGATTTTGACTTTCTGTTAGTCGATTTTAACTAGGTTAAGGTCGTTTCCGAGTAAAATCAATGATGCTGAGTTCAAATTTGCTGTTTAGCAATTTATTGGAGTTCAGGTATTGATGCTTCTAACGCTTACCATGAACGGTCGTATTCGCACACTCTCGACTACACTTTGCAATTTACTCAAACAAATGTCGCGTCTAATAGAATAATGAATAATTTGAAATTACATTTCAATAATGGTCTAAGGAGCCTAAACACATGTTGTCTTATTATAACTATTTAATTATTCGATTTACATAATTGTTTCATAACTAAATAGATTAGTGAGCATCGCGGATCTAATATAGTAGTTAATAATTTTAAAATCTATTTAAAGTAAGGTCCATGACCGTAAAAGAATGATTAAGAATGAATCTTTATATAATCATGGACATACGTGTATATTACGTATGTAACCCAGAGCTCTCATTTACATTCTACAATTTACTGCATTATTTCACAATTCAATTTACTAAATAGATAGGGAATTCTACAGTTAAACTTTCAGCTATTGCAGCGAATGGCGGTCTTGTTCGTCCACTGACGTGACATATATTACATAAACCATAGATGTTGTGAATTTTGATTTATAGCGCGGGTGCAGTGACAATGCATTCCATCATTACATATACATGTATACCTTACCAACATGTAAGAACATATGACACAATTCAAATACACCAAATGCTGGACTATTGAACATATTGGGAAACATTAATATAGATTAAATTTTAAAAACATTTTGTGTAAATTCACTTATATATGATCAATCGGAAATATTTAAGACAATACAAAAAGAAACGGACACGGCAAGAGACAACATAAAATTGTCAAAAGAATTTAATTGATCATTAGAACGTTTTTTGTTGTTGTGTGAAACGACATGTAAAAATGTATTTTTGTCATACTATTTGGTTATATAAGGGGTACAAATTTGAAAAATATTAAAATAGTAATATTTTAAAATGTCGTTTTGTGCAACTTATATCAGTTACACTTTCTTCTGATCAATTAAATTATCAAAATAATATTATGTTGTCTCTTAAAGTCTTCGTTTCTTTTTATATTGTCTTAAATATTTACGATTGGTCATATATAAGTAAATTAACGCAAAATTATCATGAAATTTAATCTGTGTGAATGCTTGCCAGTATTTTTAATAGTCTACAATTTGGTTTATTGTATTACTTATATTTCATTACTTATTAGGCAATGTAGATGGAATGATGTATTACATATGTCATCCGCAATGGGTCACCAGGGGCGGCAGAACCAGGGGGGCGGTAGGGTTATTTCCCGACCAACATGTTGGTGGGTATGGAATATAGGACCTGGTCCTACCAATATTTAGCATTAAACTTTTACTAGCCTCTAATAGCCTCTTTCTAAACGTATTTTTGTCAAAATGCAATATATACTTCTGTAAATACCCGTTTTTAAAAACAATACACGAGTAATTTATTTCATGCAGGTAGTCTTCATTCTTTTACTCAATCAGGGATGGTCCAATGTGAAGAAGTGTTAAAAAGGTAATATTTTAGCCCTACCAATTTTAAACAGTTTCGATGCCACATAGTTATATTACACAACATGTACAGTGTATGCAATACATCAGTTGACGAACAGCACCACCATTCACTGCAATATCTGACAATTTAGCTGCAAAATTCTCTATTTATTTAGTTAATTGAATTGTGAAATAAGGCAGGAAATTGTAGAGTCCAAATGAGAGCGCTCGATTAAAAACGTTCGTAACTATATGCTTAGTCACAAAGCGATTTATGTCCATTTGTGTCCATTAAATTCTTTATATTCCTTTACTTATGTAGCAGTATATTTCTTTCCAATCGGAGCATTATTAATGAAGATATAGGGAAAATACGTATTTGGGCCCAATTTTACGCCTCTGAACCTTGTTTGAAATATAATATCAAATTATTAACAACTTTATTAGACTTATCAAGGTCACTAAACTATTTATTAATGAAATAATTATGTAAAGGGAAGTATTAAAGAGTTATTGGCAAAAGCCATGTACTCTTCAGCGGTTCTGGACAATGTTTGAAATGGAATTTTCATTATTATAAAAAATTAAACTTTATGAATTATTTATAAACACTACTGTGTATAGGCATCCGTTCAACAGGTTATATCATTCAAAATATGATGTGACTGAAAAGAACCTCTTTCAGGTTCTCAAATAGGGGATATATGGGTAAATAAAAAGATTACTTCTCATGAAAAAACTGACATCATGAAAAATTCTTCAAATTTTAAATCCTTCATCCTTTAGCAGTGACCAGCAGTAATTTGCCGAATTAACCGTAATTAACCGTAATTAATCGTGATTAACGGTAATTAACCGTACAGTGTATTTATTAGATTTATTGATTTATATTATTATACTTAATAATGTTCACATTCAGCCGCTGTCTAATGAGTGAACGCTTATATCTACTGCTATAAAGTATATAAGAAGTTAACTCTATAATGTGCATACATAAAAACATACTGTCATACTGTTGTACATTTGTTCTGAATAAACTATATACTATGACCGAAATAAAACACCGATATTATAGCATTCCATTGTCCTTCATACCTGTTCAATCGTCTTTACATTTTGATGGAACATCTCTCTACACTTCCTAGACTCTCTGGGAAATGGTCACCATGTGAATGAATAAAATGCCCCTTGGGGTAACATCCCAGTCTTCGAAAGGATTTCAGCAACTCATTGACAATTTCTTTACAATTTGGTGTATTATTATTAACAAATTAACAAGAAAGTTTTCTATAACCATTTCTACATTCCATGCAGCATTTTCTAATATAATCATTGAAATTTCAAATTTATCATCAATCATTCGTATTCTTATCTGTGATAAAGGTTTTTTGTTTTTGTTTTTTCACAATTCGGCTTTATAAACGTTTTAACATACACACGAGTGCATACTTATTTTAAAACAATTTCTGACAAATTTCTTCATTAAACTATTTTTGATATGAACAGACTGAAACAAAACGTTTGATGATTTAACTAGTTGTTTATGAAGAATATATGTTAATAAGCAAGCGTCACTCAGCAACTTTCTAAACGGTCATTTTCTATTAACGCAGTGGTTATTAACCCTTTCTATTTCAATCACATAAAAAATAAAAAACTTCGTGTAACCAGATTGCTGTTCAAGTAACATACAGGTACCTTCAGGGCGCCACAAACAATCCATGATTGCAATGCTGTAGCTAATCACTTGCTCTTAATTGATTTTACTATTGGATCCTGAAGATGTCAACTTTTAAAAATTGATCTCACGATGAACTGGGTACTTTCTGAGACATGTTCAACATGTCTGATTGTAGATGGAGAGGTAGATAACTATATTTTAAATCACTCGTATACCTAGTTCGTTCTACTTATAAAGTCATTTACTTTTTGTAATGGATATGTAATGGGGAGTAAATCAAAAATGAGTTTTTTGCAATGGCGTCATATTACTGTATGCTATATTCTTTATAATAATATAAATGAATATGAAATATGAATAATTATACACCTCATATATTAGCCTATGTATATAAATTGTATTATATGGATAAATTTAAACATATATTTGGTATATAGGCATTACAATAATACCAAGAATTAGATACTTAAGATAATTATTACAATTTTTCGTTCATATAATTTTCTTAATCAGTCCTAAGTAAAAATACTAAATTGATTTTCGGAAATATTTTGGATTTTTTTTAAAAATTTCATTTTACTGTCCATTATTTTTTAGGTTCTCAAAGAGATTTCCAATTTAGAAGATACAATTCGTGATATTCAAGATGCAATTGAAAACAAAAAATCGTCATTAATGCTGGCCGAGACTCGACTGGACGTTCGCTCAGGTCGACCAAATCTGGAGAACAAGCGTGATCCTGCACAATACAGGTATAACAGTAGAAAGTAAATGTTTGTAGCAATAGAATTCTACGTCTATAATGGACATATAATATCCGTTTTTATCAAACATATCTATTCGGTTAAGGCGTTTATAATTAACTGTTGAGTTTTCAGCAAATGTTTCTTGCGTTTGTTTCGAATGCTGCTGTTTGCATTTTGATTCGAGTTGCCAGAAAATATTCCTAAAAATATATTATTTAAAAGAATACAACTGTTGGATTCATTGTTTTGCACCAAGGTCAAACATAAATACAAATATTGTTCGGTCTATATATATTAAACGATTTATGCAAAGCACCAAATTTATATATATTTACCGAATATTTATAAAACAGTGAAACGTCCAAAATGGCACTCATCTAAGTAACTTATATTTATAGTTCTTAAAATAAATATTTTACAGTGCGTATACGTATTTGTTACCAACATAAAATTGATATTAATGTAGCCTACAACAGCGTGTTTTTATATATTAACTTTATATAATTACATTGCTCAGGACATAGAAATAACGTACAATAATTAAAATGGTTAAAATGTTCATCACATTTTTATTTTTTATTTCTTATATTATAAATTAAAAATTATTTTGTGCTTAATTTTGTTGATTGATTGAAAAGGGCGCCTAACATTTTCTACTGATAAACAAGAATAGCTAGCAATGTTGTCTATTTTGTGACTACGCTTATGAAATTCTTTAATTTCTTAACCTAGCAAATATGTTCAATAATAATCCATATTTCTCACAAGGTTTATACACTAAACATTTAATTGCACCCGAAATATGTTATATAAAAATTTGTAACGTTTTCTTTTTACCAAGAAAGAGGCACTAATTTAGTTTATTAAATATAAAAATGAACTTATTTAAAATAATAATTAAAAAGAAGAGGTCAGTTACTATCACGTTCAATGAGGCACACCGCTTTCAACTTTATTAACTAAAAATATATATATTTAATAATTTTTCAATCTTCAGAGTATAAAATGAAATATAAATGAAATATAAATGAAATATAAATGAAATATAAATGAAATATAAATGAAATATAAATGAAATATAAATGAATAGTATATACATACTTTTAAAACTTTTACTAACTTAGTTTAATGCACTGAACATAAAAGGGTTATTGTATTATGTTTTTGTATTCTATTTAAAACTTGATTTTCACGAAATAAATTTATAATATAATATGTTATATTATACTTCCACATATTTGATACAAGTTACTGTTATAATTATATATACAAGTTACTGTTATATGTTACAAGTTACTGTTATATGTTACAAGTTACTGTTATATGTTACAAGTTACTGTTATATGTTACAAGTTACTGTTATA
>JAUZND010063663.1:0-15287 GCA_034780555.1 Coelogynopora nodosa | reverse complement strand
CACACTGCATCGCTATTATTATTATTTCAACTATTTCAACATATTATTAAATAGTTCAATATATTTCATCATTTTGTCTTGTACTTTCTGTTTCAAATCTTTCAAGTTTAATTTCTCCTGTAAGCTTTTCTGTATTTGCTCTAGAATTTTAGTCAGAAGCGTTGATTCTTGCTCCTCGTCCTCCATCAATTTTATTGATGTCTCCTCTTCTGACTGTATTGATTCCTCTTCTGTCTCTGAGTAAATGGCAACTATGGGAATTTCGTTTCGTAGGTATTTCTGGAGGAATATTTCCGTAGTAGTAAAATCTCTTTCGCGTTAAATGGTAGACGAGTCGACAGTAACAATATACCTTTGATCGAACTAAGCTCTTGTGCGTTAAACAGTACCTTAGTTACAAGAAGTAAGTGTTGTAGGAATTAAAAGAGTAAAATATTTTCAAGATGGTTACATGCGGTTAGTATTCTACAATAAATATAATAATTAAATTGAATGTATTTGTGAGAATATATTTGTTATTAAAGCATAATATCATTGCAAGAAGAAAAATTTTAAATAAAAGAATACCATTTTACATAACGGTACTACCTTTTAAAAATATAAAATTCAGAGAAAACCTTACTTAGTAAACTGCAAGAACCCAAATATTTCCATTTACTTTCACAATTTCATGCTTTACTAGGACTGGAGCAAATTGGCACATAGCAACACACTACATCACACACCAAAGCACAGGAGCAAATTGCAACACACTGCATCGCACACCAAAGCACAGGAGCACATAGCAACACACTGCATCACACACCAAAGCACAGGAGCACATTGCAACACACTACATCACACACCAAAGCACAGGAGCACATTGCAACACACTGCATCGCACATCAAAGCACAGGAGCACATTGCAACACACTGCATCGCTATTATTATTATTTCAACTATTTCAACATATTATTAAATAGTTCAATATATTTCATCATTTTGTATTGTACTTTCTCGAGTCGACAGTAACAATATATCTTTGATCGAACTAAGCTCTTGTGCGTTAAACAGTACCTTAGGTACAATAAGTAAGTGTTGTAGGAATTCTAATAATAGCCTTGTTACATATAGGACAGTTATTATTAATGATTAAAACTTCAACAGACTTATGTTTTGTTTATCAATCGTCTAGTTTGTTTTATTTAGTATCTGTCTCGTTCTGTATTGTGATTTTAATTTCCGTTTGGTCACATAAGTGAATTTTCATTTAATTATTGTGTGTGCATTTTACATTAATTTAGATGGTCCACCAATTAGTTCATTTACAATATATATAATATTTTATAACATGTTAGGCAAATATGTATATATTATTTTTGGTGTCAGAATGTTTTTTTGTAAAACTGTTTGATTATACAAAATGTACAATTTGAAAAATATATGTTTTTTTATATTTTTAATTGTTTTTTAATGCAAAAATAATTATTAAACGTTCTTTGGATTAATAAAATAATTGTTTAAATTGTAGATGGTTACTTGCGGTCTATGTTTTTGTTCTGTATTGTATTAATTATTTTTCATTGGTCACATAAGTGACTTTTCATCTAATAATCATGGAATTTAATTATGGGTCGTGTGTTTTCCATTAATTTCTATGGTTCGCCATTTAGTTAATGTATAATATATGTTACATTTTCTTATATGTAATATAAATTTATATATTTTTTGGTGTTTATAATGTAATTTTTTAAATTGTGTTAAAATATAAAACGTAACATTTAAATACTATTAAATTATTTTTATTTTTAAATGTCGTTTCGTACAAAAGGATATTAAACATTCTTGTGATCAAATAAATTATTTTTTTAAATTTCAGATGGTCTCTTGCAGTGACCAATTTTTATCTTATTTTTGGTGTTGAAATTGTCCTTATGTGATTAACAAATTTGAAATTTAAAAATATATATAAATAAATGGGGGTGGAGGTTGCCATAATATAAAATTGTAAATTGGTAAGTTTAGGTGAGTACGACCATTCGTGGTTACAGCAGGAAGCAAAATGAATTCAAGTTGCAAGAGTGTCTCTAATTATAATAAACTAGAGTACACTTAACAGTTGGGATCTTGCTCATAATTAAAAATGCATTTAAAAAGTATCTTTACATTTCTGGGAGAGGGATAGGGGGGTGAGGATGAGTGATCCAGAGTCGACAACCTTCCTACTACTTATAAATAAATATTTTTTAAAACTACGCGTAATGATTATATCAACAGCAATATTTAAACACTAACTTAATTAGATGAACTAGTTACTTTAATTCGTCTTGCAAAATCGAATTGCTCAATATATCAACAAATTTGGATAGCTCAGTCTGTTCTTGATTTGTGGCCAATGATTATTATTTGTTGTTGTTGTTTTTATCCCAATAAAAACAGTTAATACATTAATTTTACTCGACTTATTGATTTATATGAATTCATTGATTTTTCAGACTGGCGAGTTTATGTGGACAGAAATAGATCAAGGATATATTCTTGGAGCTTTCTTCTGGGGTTATATTCCCCTTCAAGTTCCTGGTAATTACTATTTTATATTCCTTATGAAAAATATAAGTGGCTGGATGTGGCCATGCATGTTTTCATTTTGCTTTTTTGGAGGGGTAAAACTCAGTTGCAAAATTTCAATTACAATATTGTATAATTAGTTTCGATTCAATAATCCAATTCTATAACCAACACATATGACCTGCCTAATATAACCACCACCTATAACCACCACTTATATAACCACCACCTATAACCACCACATATAAACACCACTTATATAACCACCACCTATAACCACCACCTATAACCACACCTATAACCACCACTTATATAACCACCACCTATAACCACCACCTATAACCACCACCTATAACCACCACTTATATAACAACCACCTATAACCACCACCTATAACCACCACTTATATAACCACCACCTATAACCACCACTTATATAACCACCACCTATAACCTGATCACCATCTATATAACCACCACCTATAACCACCACCTATAACCTGCCTAATATTATACACTGACTAAAGTCAGTTTATAATTAATGTAGTCCACAATATTATGTAATATTACAAAATAATATAGTAAACCTACAAAATAATATATTAAACCTACAAAATAATATATTAAACCTACAAAATAATATATTATACCTACAAAATAATATATTATACCTACAAAATAATATATTATACCTACAAAATAATATATTAAACCTACAAAAATAATATTTCTAATTTGCCAAATAGGCCCAAGAATGACGGAGTACAGAATTGAAGTTTTACAAACAACATCAAGTACACTTAATGATGCTTTTCAATCCTGAGAGCAAAACTTTATAATAATAATTACATTTTTCATCTTTCAAACATCGTTTTGTTAACATTTATTGGAAGCTATTATTGCCTTAGGAAGACCTTCCTGGGATATCCCTCACTTCAAGTAGCTTAATTGTCCCCTCTTGTATCAAACCTGTATCCGCCGGTAATATATGTATATATATATGTATATTAATGTAATATTGTTTATCAATATTGTATATCTTAAGTAAAGGTCTATGGCACACAAAGCTGCAAAATGAATATATTTACAGTATAACGTTTTATATCGAAAAATTGTCACCTAAAAAACACCTTTATTATCTTAATTTAAAAATACATAGATGTTAATTAATGATAATAATATTGATGAGTGAATTCTTGCTGTTCCAGCTGGCTTTCTGGCCGAGCGCTACGGGGGCAAATGGGTGTTTGGTTGCGGCATACTCTGGGCTGGATTGCTCACACTGCTCACTCCCCTGGCCGCTCGTCAGGGACTCATGTGGATCATTATGTTGCGTGTTCTTGAGGGCATTGGAGAGGTAGAGGACAGTTTGATGTGACCCGATGTAGACCTGACCAGAAATAAAGTTTTCGTATGATAATGAAATATATAAAAAAATTGTAGTATTTATTTTTAAAAAGGTGACACTCATGCATTTTTTCACAACGTATTTTACGGTAAATGCTGGTAATTACCGACACGTTATTAAGATAAACTTAGGTCTCAGAACCACAAATGAACACGAAACTATACAACTAAATTTATTTGTCGTCTAAAAACGTTTACCTAGTAAAAATTCAGTTACATAAACAAACAATTATTTTTAATTTTCAAAAATATCTCCTGATCGATATTTGAAAATACTTCTGATCGATAAATGCCATAAGATGTTGATGAAGGATACTTTTTCAAATGAATTGGGGGCAATGTGGTCCAGAGAGCAGTGCAGTACAATACAACAGATGGACTAAGAAGTAGTGTACCAGAGATTTCGCATTAGGCACCAAGTATACGCGGGATGCGGGGTCAATCATTTTGTTACATTTTTCATCTATAGTTTCATTATTTTTATACAATATATAATTTACATATATGTATGTATTTATTTTTTTCCAAAATTACCAATTCTCTTTTTTAACTGGGATATTCAATAAGGTAACATTCTCGTCGACTAAAATACATTAACATAATTCGATAAAAATGTATCCCTCAAGTAAATTATTTTTTAAAAGATAAAAACAATTTTCAAATTTATAATTGGTATAATAAAATATACCGAATATTTCATTGAAAATATTGAAAAAAAAGTTTAAAAAAAAACTAAATGATGAATAAGTAGTGGAAATTTAATGTCATAGCTTTCAATTGGCTGGTTTATTTGCTTGACACAGTAAATAGTATACCATTTCTCTTCAGCTAGAACATGTCGTATGTCACTTTAAGATAAAACTAAAGCGAAAAATATATAAATTTTTTTTTTTTCAATCTTGAAGTTGTAAACGATAATGATTCTAATGAGAAGCAAATAATAATTAACTTTATTCTTTTCAAGAAAGCTATAATCTTGTGAGAAGAAGATCTTCTGCTGAAATCAAGCTATATCATTCTTATTAAATTACTAAAAAAATTTTTTACTTCTGACGCCATTTTAGAGTGTCACTTATCCGGCTATGAGCTGCCTGCTGGGAAGATGGGTACCACCAATGGAAACTAGCTTTATTCCTGCAATTGCCTATTCAGGTAAAGTCGAGTTATAACTATGCAGAAATGTTGAATATATTTCTTGTTATTGTCCTGAATATACATATATAATCTTGAAGTCGTTTACACTTTTATTATTATTATTATTATTAAAAAAAAGTTATTGCTTTATTTGACGAAAACTGATATCCAAAAACGCAATTGAAATAGTAATAATAACTATTGTTATTATATAATATTATAAATAATGTATATTTTGTTTTTATACTTTTATACGTCAATTGTTTTGTTTTTACTTAATTTATTAAATTAAACTGTGTAACAAAAACTAATATTTTTTTTTGTATGAAAGTTGGCGTAGGCTATTATTTTTATATAAACGTGTATAACAAAAATTTCTATAGAATATATAGAAATATTTATTAGGTATACATTATGTGCTGTTAATTTAATTGTGATTTTCTGCTGCAATAAGTTGCAATTTAAGTCTATATTGTAGTTGTTTTAATATGTTTTGGATATAATTGTGAAACATTCAATTATTCTCAAAACCTGTATTACAAGTTAAAGAGTGGTATATTTTAATAATATACAGTACCAGGTAGTTCACAAAATGTCGTACCATTGATAAATAAACTTTTTGAATAATTTGTTTACTAAAATTAATTTATAAAATAATTTAAAAAAATGATAATCAACCTGTTTCACTATAAATTACAATTATTTATAAATTGTTATCACTGTTCGTTTAATTTATGATATAGTGTTTAAATTACATTTTCACTTGTATTTAAAAAAATTAAAAAATACATAATTGTCAGCATTATACAAATATTTCTTAAATATTTATGTCTGTTTTTTTAAGTTTACACAATTGTTTCCCATTGAAATATTAAAAAAATATTGTTGCACTTTTAATATAGTGTAAATAGTCAATTAAAATGTCATAAATAATAAATATAAAACAAATTTAAACAATCCGTTTCTAAGTTTAAAATATAAATATGTTTATGAAATTCTTCGTTTTATCAATTTGTAATAATTTTCCATTGTTGTTTTCTCTCTATTCTTCTGTAGGCACCTTTATGGGTTATGTAGTCGGTACTCTGGGCTCCGGTTACCTAATCGATAATAATGTCATGGGAGGCTGGCCGTCTACCTTTTACATACCGGGTAAGTCCAAGATGAAGTAATGATTGATATCACTAAGCTCGTTGTTAAATATGTCAAGATTTGGGAGCTAGCCTTTTGTTTTGGGGCATCTTTTCACAGGGCTGTTGTAGGATGGAACAAATACCCTTGAACCCTCAATCCTTCAACATTGAACACCGTTTTTATTGTGTTGAAAAAGGAGTAAATACCTCAACTGGTCTAGACTGGTCAGACGAGGGCAGAGAGATCGCTGAGCATACTATAAAAAAACTATTGAAGAAGCAAATAGGTGAACTTTTGAAAATGTGATGTGGCGAACTATCCTTGTGACCGACCAACCCCTTCCTCCATCCTTGGTACGCTTTGGTATACCAAAAAATAGATAAAATAAAAAATGATGTAAAAGTTTAACGATTCATCAAATTTATATAAATTTTACTAAATTTTTGAGTTCATTATTATTTAATTTTTCAAAAATATTTTTACTACAGACCTACGAAAATAGCTCTGACGACTTCAAATATTATTAAATATTTTCAATTGTATTATAATAGAATGCAAAGTAGAAAAATACATTAAAAATATGATGGAGAGAAGTAGTCCCAAAAATAATTAATCAATTACATTTTTATCCCTAAGTGACACATATACATATGTAACTGTTTAAAGTATAGGCTACAATATTTAAAATTAACAATACTTTTCCCTCAGAAATTAAATTTATGTTTAGTTATGTTTAATTATGTTTAGTTTAAGATCAATTCGGGTCTGTAAATTGCAGTGAGAACTGCATGGGAAAATGTCTTTTTACAAAAATACAATCAAACCGTCTGCATCTCCAACTGTCTGTCTGTCAGCTTAGCTCTCGACTCAAGATGTTACTTTGCTACACCAACTAATATCAAAAGTTTGTGCTATCCATTGGGCTTTTTCCTTCACTGTTCCTGGCACTCGGAAAAGACTTTCTGCAGGCTGCAGAAAAAAAAATCATTTAAAACTGCAAGCGCCTCCTCTAACGAACCCGCTACCTTCACACTAAGTCACCAGCGCCTTAACCGACTGGGCTACCTCTCCCTTATGTATTTTGTATCAATGTATTTACACATTATAAAAGAAGATTTCATATTTACTCTTTAATAATATTGAAGTTGTTTCAAATTTGCTGCATATCTCAAGGTATCCTCACGTGCATTTGGTTTGTTGCTTGGGGTCTGGTTGCTGCCGATAAACCCGCCGATCACCCCCGAATAGACGAGAAGGAGCGCTTATTCATCGAAGACTCAATCGGGATATCCAAACATTCGGTTAGTTCCATATCATACGATGTTCTTCTGTTGGGTTAAGTATTAAAATTAAAACTAAAAGAATTGATGCATTTTAAATGTAGATAAAATTGAGTTAAAACTAAGTAAAAATGAATGTAATGAAACGTATGGTGATAATGTAAAACAACTTATATATATATATATATATATATATATATTTATAATCACAGTCTAGTTTAACAATTAAATTAATTAAATTAAATAAAATTAATCAATTAAACTACCAAATCCACAGCGGAGGTCCAGAAGTGCAACAAAATTTGCACCTCCGCGATTGGTTAATTGTAGCCTACAACCCCTCCCCCTAAAAATCAATCTTATCATTGACCAATTTAGGTGGAATTTGGTACATGCATACATTGTCTTTAAACAAAAAATTTAGCAACAATTTTAAACATATCTTTTTCATAATAGATTTTTTGATGATGACGTCATAAAAGGGCAATTTTAAGAAATAATATGAAAAAATGTATTAAGCTTCAATTTGCAGAAAATGTTGTTTGTAACTCAATCGGACAATATAATTCGAAAATGATATTTTTATTATCTCTTTTATACTGCACAGGAAATCATCAGTATGGTATACGTAATTATACCATTTTATATATTATTTTCATTAAAAGGATAAATATATGTATTAATACATTAATACATGTTTCAACTATATGATTCAACCAGACCACACTGACGGAGATGCCCTGGAAGAGTATATTCCTCTCCCTCCCCGTCTGGGCGGTATCTGTCGCCAACTTCTGCAGCCTCTGGTCCCTGTCCACTCTCCTCACCTGCCTGCCCCAGTACTTCTTCTACATTCTCGGCTTCTCCATAGATACGGTGGGTGCGTCGTCAGCCAACAGGCCATAACATATGTAACCGAAACAATCCACCTGTTCAAATTTAAAGCGAATCTAGTTCTTGTTATGTATTTATAGAAAATATACTTTTTATTAACATTTCTTCTGAAAATGACGTTATTAAGTCAATCAGCAGAATAGAATTAATTTTTTTAATTCATATATCCGCTATAATTTCCATTCAGAATGGCGTCCTCAACTCCCTGCCTTACATGCTCATGTGGGTCTCGTATCTGGTGTCCTGCAAAGCGGCCGATCTGATCCGAAAACACAATATATTCACGACAACAACGACCCGAAAGGTCTTCAACACGGTGGGGATGCTGGGCAATGCGGGCTTCTTGCTTGGTGTGGCCTACGTGGGCTGTAACAGGTTTCTTGCGGTCCTCTTTCTATGTATCGGTGGGTGCATAGCGAACATGAACACCGCCGGCTTTTCGGTTAATCTTCTAGATTTGGCGCCGCAGTATGCCGGTAAAATTGTTATGTCTACTTTTTTAAATTTGTAATTTTTATTCTGAAGTAATATATAAATGATATATACTATTGAAATTAATTATTTTAAAACATGCGTGTTTTACATGGCAAGGGCAACAGAAACGCATGTGCATTGATAACCACTGATAACATCTATATTAATTCAAGAACTCTTCATGATACCTCCTTGAAAGCCATCAATAAAAATACATTATAATCAACTCAATATTAAATTAAATTATCACCTAGATATTGGACATTATTCCCCGAGAAAAAATTTGTAGTGTTTGTGAGTTTGTAAGTTTGTGATTGTGTGTTACAAATCATGGTACAAAAGATATTCTAATTCAATATCTGTTCAATTTATCCACAATTTAAATAAAACCATGCACTGTAGACATATTTGGAAGTTAAGTTTTTATTTTTGTGCATAAGTAACTCTTTATTTTTTTAAAAAGCCATACATTTTAAAATTAGCACACATTCTTGTTTTTGTGTGAAATCCCAAATTTCCGTTGTGAATGGTTACATGTCAGGATGCTGTGTATATATAGAAATTTAATATTTTCGAACGTTTTCCACTATTTACTCAACTCTTGGTTCTCATGACCAATTCTATACAGGCACTCTCTACGGCATTGGAAACTCCCTCGCCTCAATTCCCGGCATTGTCAGTCCAATCATTGTGGGGGCACTGACCACTCACAATGTAAGTCCTTCATATTCTACAAATAGTATTTAACATTATTATAATTTGATTTATTAGTTAGTCATTTCTTACTTAATTGTATTAATATATTTTTTATATTAAAATTATCTGTCTAGTAATAATAGTTTTTATACTATTCAATAACTGTCAAATGAAAGTGAAAATGAATTGTAATTGAAAGGGAACACGTTGTTTATATACTTTAACGTTTTATATGTTATTTCCATATGAATATATTCATATATATACAGAATTTATGCGGAATAAAAATAGCTTCAATTATTTTTTTAGCCTAGAATTTAGAATCATTTTATTGTTGAATTCAACAGGAATTAAATCGTTTCGCTGTAAGATGGTCCCTCCCCTGCACCACTATGCCCGGCAACTCAATTGACAATGTTAAACAAAAAAATTGGTTGGATACCTTCCTTGAATTAAGTTCAAATTTAGAAAACAGCAAATTAAATAAGTTTAAGTTGATTTAGTTGCTCACTCGATAAAAACTCAATAAATTATGCATTTCAAGAATGAGGGAACGTCTACGCTTTTCTTGTCAATTAATAACATTAACCATTTTTAAGTAGAGCAATAAAATGCAGGTATCAATTAATGGAATATATACAAATATCGATTAATGAGCTATCGATAACATAATTGACTGTATATTATTGAAGGTTTATAATTTTCTGAGAAAATCAACGATAACATTGTTTAACAGAAAGCTTTACGAAGAAGTACTATTTAGAGTGCGTGTATATAACACATATGTGGTGACTTAATTAAGTATTTATAAATGCATTCGTATTTTTCTGTCTATTAAGCTTATCACATGTAGCTAGAGCTTTAACCAATTCGGAAATAACAAGATTTAAATACGAATACTGATTTCTTCGTTTTTACTATAAAACTTAAAAGTTGTGAGCATTTTTAAGTAATTTAAATTAAAATAATTTAAATTCATTTGATAACAACTTAGTCAGTTCGTGGCTAACTATTGTGGCAGACCATAAAAGCGATAAACCCATCGGAGACATTGAGTTTTTCTTTTTTCGCCTATTTATCTCTCCCCTTCTTTCGAGTTCACTTATTCCTGATGAAGCTATAAACAATTTTGCATTGTTGTTATTTAATGAAAATAATTAGTAACGCATCAAAGATAAATTAATCTAATTAAAAAGATGTTGATAATAATAATTGCGGTGTTTACAATCAAGAATTATATATATAATTTTTTACTCGTATACATAAAAAAATCTTAAACCTAAATCTTACCGATACAATCCGACCTCCACATTCGCAGCAAACTCGAGAGCAATGGCAGAAGGTATTCTACATCGCGGCAGCGGTGACCGTATTTGGAGCTGTGTTCTACCTTATCTTTGCCTCGGGAGATCGGCAGTCCTGGGCACAGGAGAAGAGGCTAGAAATAACAATCACCTATGACGAGGACGATGACAATGAAGAGCGGCCGATTCTTGATGCTAGCCAACGTAACTATGACAACGATTATGGCGGTGCTTATGATAGATAGATGAAGATGACAGGGCAGCTGCCAACTTACAGTATGTATACCGGGTCAACTTTAAAGTTGGGTTGTTGTTATATATATTAAATAATGTGTGTATGTGTTATATAATATTGAAATACCTCAGTTTATTTTTTTAACAAAAATATTTTCTTTTGAAATGTCGTATCAGACGGAGTGTCTGCTAAAAGTACAAAATGTTAACGTATAACGCAAGTTTTTATATTACTAACATTGAAGGTTAATTATGTTGATGCTTAATTTGGTAAGTGAACAAAGATACATAAAGTATGAATTAAAAATTACAATAATATTTGATGATATATGCTACTTTGAATTCCTATACATTTTATTATGGCAATTTCTAATGTTTTATCATTCATTACATATTTAAAATGATGCTATGTATTTTTTAATAGATTATAACATGTTTTGATTATTTTGAAATAGAATATGATTTTTTATTCACATTTTTATTCCATATAAGATATTATATATATATATATATATATGTTTTAAAATGTTTAACTTTTTTTGTATATTATATTTATATTGTTGTTCAATTTATTTATATTGGATCACAAAATTGAGAAGACAGTAGAATTCTGTAACAATGTTTTCATTGAAGTAGTTTTAAGGACTTTAAATAGTGAAACATTTTCTGTGATAACTGAATTTGTTATTTTTATAATACAATGTCTTATCTTATATATATATATTTAACAAGTAAATATTTGTTTTCTCATGGGGAATATCTTGTATGGTGGTTAAAGGACTTATTTGGGATTTTCATTGACTTTTTACCTACGGCTTGATCATGAAATTCCAGTTATGCAATATCTTTGATTCACTTTGTTAAAAATATATAAAATAAATATTATATGAAATTATTCAATAAAACCATTATATATGCATAATATATAAATAAAATTTAATTAAAAAACTTTTATTAAATTTTACATTTCATTAATGTTTTATGATTAGTTAAATTAAATATTTTAAATTTTCAAAAAATACAATTGTAAGTAACATCAGGAAAACGACTTAATGTAAAACTTCTGAAATGTTAAATACTTAATATTAACTCCATCGACAATTATGAATGATTGTTATGATTATGACAATTATAGTTGCAACGCGTTGAATTTGAATAATATAGACAAATTTAAAGTAGATAGATAATAATACTAATAATACGTTTAATACTAGACACGGTTTCATTCATTATGAAAACGTTTAAAATTTGATAAATGTAAAGCAAAATCGGTATTATTGATATCTATTATGAATAATTAATTTGAATATAAAATAACTCTCTCATTTTCAGAGTGACTCATTATATATTAATGTAACCGCCTTTATTATTTAAAAATCTTAAAATGTAATAATAACTTCGTCAATTATTCTTATATTTCACGTACCGGGAAACATTTTTTAATGATCACGGGAAACTTTGATAGAAAATCTTATTATGTCAAGGTTATTTTCGATGGTTTTAGCCTATACTATCTAGTCAAAATAATAAAATGCAATCACTTCATTTAGTAGTACAAGATACGTATTATTATTCGTTTTATTGAATTGATAACTTTTTATAGATTTTATTGATATATATAAGGTATTGTATAATAACGTTTTAAAAAGTTCCATGACATTTCGTATTGATTTATAGTAATAATACATTTTAATTAAGTATAATTAATAATAAGTTTTATTATTATTCATAATCTGTAACAAAATTGATGTAGGCCTATATATATATCATATTTGTTATTGTGATATTTTTAATATTGCGGAATTCATGCAATATTTAATTGAACCTAATTAAGTTTGTTATCCTAGATATTATTTAATATTGATTTTTGTCATTGACTCATATCGTATATACTCAATCATGTTGTGCCGAAGTACAAAAAGAGTCATACATGATATAACTCGATAATAAGATAAAGAGAACAGGAGATTACAATTATTACAAGTACTCTAACTTTACATCTAAAGTACAACCAAAGATCTTAATAAGTATTTTACCTAATCGATATCATTTGTACGTGTTATTGTATATACAATGTATATTGAATTATGGTGGTATATAAGTTTAGATTTTAAGTATTAGAAAAGTTATTAAAATACATATATAGGATTTTAAGCAATTTGTTAAAATTTGGAGTAGCATATTGTTAGTTCAAAGCAATTTAAAGATTAGAATCAATAATAATCAATATTAATCAATAATAATCAATAATAGTCAATAATGTAGAAAAAAATATTTTTAAAGAATCACACAATGAAACAATATAATTAAAAATAAATAAAGGTACCAGAACAAGTTTGTATAATTAAACATATAACAATGAAGAGGATACCAATTATTAAAAGTATATATAATAAATCTGAAGATTATCGAAATTCAACGCACCAAGTTTATAACAGAAAGAGATAGAAAGTTATATCAATGGAATAGGCTACACTAAAGCTAAAAAAGTTAAAATAAACAACCAACAAGCCATACAATAAAGGAAACCTTAGTCTAAATAGTGTTAAACAGTATTAAAAATTAATATACTCAAACCTGAAAAAAATCGGTAGTAAAACAGTTAAGAAAAATTTAAGAGAAAGTTTATAGTAAGATATAATGTAAAAAAATTAATTAAATTTATCGATAACATTTTTGTAATTTAAATATTTGGAATCCTACAGTTTATATATACTTAAAACTTAATTATTTTTTAATTTTCAGATTTAGGGTATGAATTCTAACTATTAATTAATTTTAACTATTGTTAAAAAATAATTAACTTTATTTGATTTTTAAAGATTCAATTTTGTCTTACACTGTTATTATATTTTTTCAATATCTATACTGTTATATTTTAAATTATTACATACAATATAACGTATAATATTCTCAAATTTTTGCAACTTATTAAATTAGCAAGTATAGATTAAATATTGTAAGTTTTTATAAAATCTATGACTTTCCCATTATTATACATATTGGATAAAAAAATTTTTAACAGAAACGGGCAATAAACAGATTAAAGTCAATTTGAATAATAATTATTTTAGCTCAATTTAACTAGTTTATAATTGTAAATGAAAACAAAATAATTTTTCATCGCTATTTCTGAAATTGCGCATAATAAATTAATTTTCTTTTTATGTGCAATTATATTTTTCATAGATCATTGTTGAATAAATACTTATATTGTCGAAAGATCTGATATAAAAACCTCTTATGTATATGAGAGATACAAGCGCTCTTTAGTAAAGCAATATTTTTGTGTTTTTTAACATTTATTTTAATTAATTTAAATAACTTCGCATCTCTAAATAACAATAATATTTAGTTGATGCAGTCAAATAATACTTTAGATGTTTATACTTTTAAATAGATTCTAGGTGTGGACTGAATAAAGAAATTTGAAACTTTTCAATAATAATTAAGATTAGGAAATGTATATTATTTTGGTTCTTTAATGAAAGTATAACATCACGCGAAAATATATTTAACTAATAATTTGTGTTAATGTTTCTTTTTATAAATTAATTAAGATATTAATGAGGTACGCATTTTAAAATTATAGCATAGCTTAATTATAAAATTGAATAGTAATTAATTACAAGATAATTGAATAAATCAAACCGCCACTTATTTTTAACAAACATTTCATCTCTTTTAATATATGATGATCATCAAAAAACGATAGAGAGATTTCAGTGGTAAATATGCAATAAAATATTAGTATATGTACAAAATAAAATTAGGTATGTATCATAAATCGCTATGAAAAATATATTGCAACAATAATAATTAATGCGCAAAATTTATAGTTTTGCAATATAATTATTTATAAGACTCGTATCTATGAATAATTCATGGGTGATATTAAGTGCCTAAAGAGAACATTACCATTTTTTAATTAAAAATGTTTGCACCATGTAGTGCAAAGGTCGCAGAAAGTAATCCAGCTTACGCTTATCAGCTTCTTAAAACTGTGCGTGATTATAACTCCAAGCATTTATAAACAAGTTTTCAAAGACAATGGTACTTTTCTATAGTTTGTTTATATATTTATGCATTTTTATGTCATGCTTTCCGATTTAATTTTTATTGAATAATAAATAGAAATTAGAAAGATAGTTCAATTTGTAAATGTACATATTAACCATTATATA